>QEQW01000411.1:0-24696 GCA_004016085.1 Claviceps quebecensis
TTATTACCCAAGGAATTGAGGAGCGATCCATACGTAACTCTGCGGTCGCGTTTAAATGAAATTAGTGTGTAGCGAATGTTTCGCTTCGTAAGTTTCTTCGGACGCCCAGGTATTGGGTTTTGAAACTTTTGGTCAAGAGTTCCCAAAGTTGTCCAGCGTCGAAAAATATTGCCAGCCGTGCTTGTGAGCATTTCGCTTCGGCAGCGATGTCAGGGTATGACCGTCTGTGAGGAGATGGGTGGATGTAGTGTATCATGGAGGATGCTAGGCTACGCTAGGTACATGCGTGAGGGGTCTATATAGACACCCGCACGTGACACCGTCCCGACAGTACTTACTACTCTGTACCTCGTAGATGTCCTGACTCCTCCAGTTGGTCCTGATTTTCCTCCAAACGCGCGTCATTTTTAACTTTGTGCTTCGAAATCTCTGCCAGTCCCACTTGTTGGATAATCCGACACAGAGGATCACTTCAGGTCACGTGCCCCTACACGTGCTGCACATAGGCTCCGCTTTAGGAGGTATGCCGTATGCCCCGACTTGGAACTTGGAAGTTTACATGATCGACGCGTTCACTTCGGATTTTGACCTCATGAACTTGAGATGGGTGTCATGATCGACGATGAACAATTCATCGGTGGAGCTCACTGAACAAAACAATCCTCACATTCAAAGCTCTCAAAGAGTTGACGGAGATTGTAGGAAGCCGCGATTCCACTTAAACCGTAAACGTACGGTGCTGCTGGCTGCGTGTGATGTGCGCCATGAGCTGTCTTCATCTCGAGAGTTTATGCACAAGGCAAATGAAAATGAGCAATGTGTTACAACTGTTTTCTGGACAATGAGATGTCAGATGGCCGTCGATTCTCTCAATGAGAGACGCTCTGCCACAATTGTCGGGCCGAACCCCGCCTTCAGCTACATAACCGTCCTGTCACCCCTCACTCGTGAGATATTGTCATCACTACGTGATTGTACTTTATTTGTGAGATATTATCACCAGTTGGTGTTTCGGTAGCAGGCGGATTCCCTTGTCTAGGGAGGTAGTACAGACCCCTCTTGTCGTGGCGCCTATGGTCTCGTGCTCTCTGGTAACTTTGAGAATCTTGAATAAGATCGCCTCCCGAGTTCTGCACGACACGACAATCTTTATTCTAAGCCCGTCACCACCCCAGTTTTGTTGCAGGATTCATCAGCTTTCCATCTTAGCCAAGACAAGACACGTTGAATCGTCGAGCCGAAGCGTTCCAGCGGCAGCTACCAGTTACGACGCGGTCATGGCAGAAAAAGATGTGCAGCAAACGGCTGAGTCTGGTCAGATGGCACCCCAGCAGCCGCAACGACCACCGGCTGCAATTCCACTTCACCAGATGGTATATCAGGCGATTATCAATGACTCGCAGACCACTATGGCATGGCAATTAGGCACCAGTGCGAATGAACGTATGGGTCTAACAATGGATCTGTATGTGCCACAATACGCCACATATCGGGCCCTGTCATTTGTTTTTGTTTTTTTTTGCGAAACGGCCCTCACGATGCTACCTTTGTCGTCCAGACAGACTGCTAACATGTCTGCAGTATTTCAAATATCGCACTGGCAGTTGAGGACATTGGTCATGTGAGAGCCGCCGAACTTGGCTGCAACTTTGAACGAGAGATGTTTCACAAGTCACTGAGCAAGGTACGTATACACAACTACTCGCACCCTGCCATTCGTTCGTCAATTTCTTTTGCACTCAAAGGGCTAACCAAATGTAGGAGGCTTATGAGCAAGCCATGGCCAGCAAGACTGTGGAATTTGGCAAGAGGAGACAAGACAATGAATCCAAAACTCAAAGCGCAGGCGGGACCCCAGCGCAAACTCAACAAGCTGATAAGCTGTGATGAAAAATGGAAGCTCAGGCGGGCCGCGAGCCGCGCCATGGAACATCTCAAGCAGACTACCAGAGAGCAGACGCCCCAAAATTGCATTACCGATCCGAGCTACTGACAATGTCTATATGCCGTGATTTCCCGCACGTTCTGTTGTGTGTTGTTCCTCTTTCTGCCTTTCGTCATCTAACGCCGCGCTGTGCAAATCTTTTGACATTACAAAGCTCGACCCGCGAGACTCTATATTCCCATGGAATTCATATACCTCTCAAAACATTAAACGCCATTCATTACTCGCCGGACATTTTTTCTTTCTTTTTTCTTTCGTTTTTTCCTGCCAAACCACCAGCTAATCCACTGAACCATGTTTTCCCAAAATAGTCTGCCTCTTGTCCAACAAACCCAAGTCCCACCAGCCATCGATTCGTTCCACCGTCTTGCGTTTAGACTTGGCAATAAATGCCGAAAGTGGGCTTATAAAACTCATCGCCACAGGGGGCCTTTTCCAAGACGCAGCAGTAGGAGCGGGAGACAAGAGTGACATATCTTGGAGCAATGGTGGTGAACAAGCTCGAACAGGGGCTGCTTTTTCGCGCATCATTGTCGTGGGGACCGCCGGGGGAGAACGTGGACGGACGAATTGCTGATCAGATCGGGGAAAGTTTATACCGAGGGCGTCTGGAAAGCTACTGAAGTTGCCCTCATGTCGCTTCATCGGCCCCTGCGCCAATGCCATTGTGCCGAGACTGGCGGCCTTTGGTAGCATTCGCGGAGGTGTAGCTGCCAGAGTCGCTGCTGCCGCCGCCGTTGCGGCTATTCTCCCTGTTTGTGTTGGTGCCCCACGGTCGTAACCTCATAGATGTTTCTGGCGATGCGCCAAGCCCATGGCTTGCATGCTGGTGGCGCCGAAAAGGATGCAGAGGCTGAGGAGCAGCCCCCAGACGGCTTTGGTTTGGATGCAGGTTGCCCGGTCTGCGTTCATGGTTTCGAACTGTCTGACGCCGCTTTGCTGGTAGAGAACCTGAAGGAACTCGGCCTTGTTGTCGGTATTTTTCAAGGAGTGGCAACTGGCGTGTCTTAGAGGGATCCCGATTAACGCTGCGACAATAACGTTGCAACCGCAGCAAAACACCTCGCCAACTATGATGGGGATGATAAGACGCAGTTTGCCCATCCGGAACAGGATCAACGTGATGGCGCTATACACAATCATTATGATGGCCTGATGCAATAAAGAGGGAGAAAAAGTGCCAAGATGATTGATTAGCGTCTATTGCGAAAAGATGCCGCGAGGCAGACGAAAACGGCTGATAGAATGAGTAGGCTATTCACTTACAAGCGCAAGAGTGGCGGCCAAAGTCTTCGGTAGCTCTTTGCCGGGAACCATCATATAAGACACATGACGGGCCGTCAGTCCAATAAGAATAATGAGAGCAACCGCTTGCAAGGCCCTCAAGGCCGTGAATACCATGTCCGAGGCACGCGAATTACGAGTCGCACTCATCTTGACGCGCTGTGAAACAGGAGCAGTTGCTGCAGTCGAGGTATCCAAATAAAGCCGAGGCCTAGCCGCGCACCGTGGAGTGCGAAGAGGCAAATGCTTTGAATAGAACGGCAGAAGGGCCGGCGAAGAATCCGAGGACTGAATTTTGAGGGATTGTAAAGCAGTGTGGGACAAGGTATAGGATATAGGGAGTCCCTTGGAAAGTATATTATGCGAATGTGGTGAATACAATATGTAGGCAAAAAGGCGTGTTTTTCTGACGAATGCAGTCCAAACTTCAGAATGTCTCTTCACAAGAAAAGATTGATGATGATGTTGGGAGCCTGGTCTTTCTTTTATAGTTCTGTCCACCAGGGAAAAAGGTTGCCTTTATATGTTGGAATCCCAAACAATACGAATCGCTCGAGACAACAAGAAATGTAAATGCAACGAATCCGAACCGTGGAAATGAACAAGATAGAAAAGACGAGGGACGAAAAAGAGAACAGCCACAAATGAGAATGCCACAAAGGAGAAAAGGGGAATGCTCTGTTTGACGATGGAGATTTTCTGTGTAGAAGAGAAGGGGACCGAAACGGGGGTCAATGCAGACAAAGCTTGGGTTGTTATATATTCCCTTCGAAGAACTTCTTCGACATCCTGAACCCCCTTTTGAGTCGTGACTCCTCGCCTGTGCAGGGCACATCGGTGGCACTGCCTTGGTAGTGTTGTTTCTGCATCCTGTTTCATGTCGTGAAAAGCGGTACGCAGCTGAAAACTGACTCCTCGAGATCGTCGATTCCATGCCAAACAGCCGCCACCTCATGTTCGCGATGCAAGGCACAGGTGACAGCAGGCGTATGAGGCGTACCTGAGACGCGGACCATCCAATTACATCCAGCGTGGCCGTCTTCCGGGCGCGTAACGCGCAGTTTTAGGTTGCCTGCGTTTTACGATTGTCGCATGCAGACTCCAGAGGCGTGGCAGTGGGAGCGAGTGATTGGGTGAGCAGTCAGGACTCGTCACTCAGGAGACTTTCGAGAAAATGCATGTGCTGATTGGGTACCTAGCCTAGGTACCTGGTACATACAGTGGATGAGATACATAGCATCAGGCAGAAGAGGTACTACCTTAGGTACCTTGTACATACCTACAATGTAACGCCAAAATGCCCTATACCAGGTACGTATGGCCATAAAAGGCCAATTGCGAAGTTGTGCAACGTAGAAATGTCCCACAAGTAGGTAATTAGTTCTAAGTCTACGCCTGTTACTTCAAGAAAACAAAGATAGCAGGTACATAGAACGAAGAAGAGAACGGGAGAGCAGGGTCTGTGCCTACAAAGCCAATCCAAGTGAACAGTAGCCATGCCAAAAGAAAAGTAAAGCCTACACTAAATAAAGCCATTGAAAAAGGCTATGCTGGTAAATGTATTCCATAATGACCCTGTGCGCCCTCTTTTATGTCGAGGTCGAGGACAAGAAAAGAAACAGCGGAGGTGGAGGGTGAACACGCAAAAGGCTCAGAAATACGTACCTGTCGTTGCCGAAAAGAAGCCAATTGTTCAATCGCGCAAATAGAACAACAAGTTACAACTGAACTCAGCACAAAAAAATTCAAATGCAAAGTCTGTAAAGAATGTTGTATTAAAGAAATTCCCAGTCAATCATCATGCGCCTATACGCCTGTCTCGCCCCTAGGGATCAAATGTACAGCGTAATGGCTAACGATCATTCTCAAGCCTAGTGTTCCAACTGCTTACCAAGACACTCACAATCAAGGTATGTAGCCGTCACACTGCTTTCGATTTTCGAACATCTCACCCTTCAAAAGAGTTTATTTGTGCTTGCTGTCTTGATCCAGTCCAGAGGCGGAGCGAGCGCACCAAAGGCATTGCCGCCTGCACCTCCTGCGAGCTCGTCACCGGTTTCGTGTTGGCCATGGTGATCGGGCAGCTGGATGCCGCACTCAACATACCTACCCATGCACAATGTGGTGTGCTGACTTGAACAAGACGAGGAAAGTCAATGCTGAGGGCGTCTTGGCAGCTACATACATAGGTGCTGTATTTGCCATCGCGTCGCTTCATCGACCCCTGATGAACCAATGCAATTATATCGAGACTGGCGACCTTTGATGGCACTCGCGAAGGTGTAGCTACCAATGGTGCTGCCGCCGCCGCCGCGCTGTTCCGGGTTCCCTCCGTTTGTGTTGGTACCCAACGGTCGTAACCTCTACATAATTGTCCATCTGGCCGCCTGGCGGTCACGAAGACACTGGCTTATCAACAAGCCTGGAGCAATTGAGGACAGTGGCGGAGAAAAGAATGCAGAGGCTGATCGTCAGCTGGAATATGCGTGCGGACTCGACGCAGATTTCCCGGTCTGCGTATTTATGTTCATATCGTTCGAAGTCGCGATGCTGGTAGAGTTTGTCAAGGTACATGGCCTTGTTGCCGGTATCGTTCAAGGAGTCGCAGTCAGGGGTTTTCGTGTAGAGGTAGTAGTAGGACCATAATAAAACCACGACGGCCGCGTTGTAAAATACCCAAAGGTAATAAACGCCCGCGAGGCCATATACAATGCTGTACCCACGCTGGAAAGTCCAGACGATCAAGTATAGGATGTACGCGATGGCGCAATACACAACCATTGTGATAGCCTGGTACAAGAAAGGCGAAGAGAAAGCACCAACATGGTTGATTAGCGTCTATTGCAAACCCGTCGATTGTGCGAGGCAAACGAAAAAGAGGCAAAGCGAACCAGGGTGGCTCTTCACTTACAAAAGCACGAGTGGTCGCCAAGATAATCGGTACGTCAAGGCGCGCAGCCTTTACGTAAGAGATGTGACGGGCCGTAAGTTTAATAATGATGATGAGAGCAGCCAACTGCAAGGCCGTCAAGATCGTGTATATAATGCCTCGGCAACACGAAATACGAGGCTCACAGTCCTCACTCATCATGACGCGATGTGAAACAGGAGCAGTCATTGCAGTCGAGGTATCCAAACACAGTCGAGGCCTAGACGCGCACCGTGCAGTGCGAAGAGGTAAATTCTTTGAATAGAACGGCAGCAGAGCCGGCGAAGAATCCAAAGACCGGATTTCGAGGAAGGAGGTAGTAGTCCGGGGCAAGATGTAGATATACGGAGTCCCTTTTGGGTGTATGTTACGCTAGTATGGCGAATGCAAGATGTAGGCAAAAGGCGTGTGCTCTACTTCTGACGATACAGGTGAGGATATACCTCCACAAGAAAAGAACGATGTTGACACTGGGAGCCTGCTTTTCCTTTCATCATGCCGCCATCAGGAAAAAAGCTGTTCTTTAAATGCTGAAACCCCCAATGATACGCATCGCTCAAGATCACAAGGAATGCAAATGCAACGATCGAGTCCAACCCGAACCCAAAACGATAACATGAACAAGACAGAACAAGATGACGGACAGAAAAGAGAACAGACCACAAAGAAGAATGCCACAAAGGATAAAAAAAGGGAATGCGCCGTTTGAGTCTTGACGATGAAGATCTCTTGCAGAACAGAAAGGCGCCAAAATGGGGGCCAGTGCAGACAAAAAGCTTGAGCTGTTACCTTGTTGTACATAGGTGTGTATTCCCTTCGATAACCCTTTGACATCAACAACTCCCGCGGCGCCTGTGCGGGTGTGTGTTGTTCGTGCATCCCGTTCCCTGTCGTGAAGAGCGGCAAGCAGCTGAAACTTCAAGAAAGCCGCCCCGCTCCCCCTCTCCTCTACGGAGTACATCGTCGACTCTATGCCGAATAGCCGCCATTCCACGTTCGAGCTGCAAGGCACAGGTGACAGCAGGGTTTTCGGTTTTCCTACGACGCGGACCGGCCGTCTCTCGGGCGCGTAACGCACAATTTTTAGGTTACCTGCGTTTTTTGGTACAATACATGTACGACAAAAGAAAAGTTTGGAATAGGCGCCGGCTGTGGGGGTTCTGGCATCTGCTCACAGTGACACACACTGCGCAGAGGTCGTGGTGACTCTGGTGAGTGATTGGGTGAGGATGATTCCGGGCAGGCATATGCGCCATTGAGAGAGGCATGCTGGTTAAACACATTCCATATCGATCCTGTGCGTGCGACGACAAAGGGATATAACAGCGGAGTTGGACATACAAAATGAACGTGGTGATGCCGAGAAGAAGTCAATTGTTCAGTTGTAAACTTGTGCATGCATATAGAACGACGATTAAGTTGCGCACAAAGTAACGCAGATGCAAAGCCATGCCATTGTAAAAAATTACACACGTAAATACATTCCAAGTCAATTATCATACGCCTATACGCCTATCCAGGGTCCAAATATACAGCGTGACGGCTAAGATATGCTCTTCTACGCCACTCGCCACGCGAACCATTCTGAACCCTCGTCTTCTAGCTGCCTATCAAGATACTCAATAATCCATCAAGGAAGCCTCATCCTGCCTTCGTTTTCGAACACCCCACACTTCCAAAGCGCGTGAGTGTGCTCGCTGTCTTGAACCAGTCGAGAGGGCGAGGGCGGAGCATTGCTTTCGCTTTGCAAGCGTTTCACCACGCGTGCTATTTTCCAGTCCAGAGGCGGAGCAAAGTCGGGCAGTGCACGCATAAGTCAGTATTCTAACCAAGTAGATCGCCTGATGCTGATCCATCGTTTCCTGCAGACTGGGCGTTGGATGCTGGCGCTCCCCAAATACCAGCACTGCTCTTCTCTTTGGCCAATTGGCCCAATGCTGGCGCTCCCGAAGTCTTGCCCGACTTTTTCAATCCTGAGCTAGCTTTTCCCCAGAGGGCGCCAAAAGCATCACCGCCTGCACCCGCTGCGGGTTTAGCACCCGGGCTTGTCACCGGTTTCGTGTTGGCCATGGTGGTCGGGCCGCTGGATGCCACACTCGACATGCCCATGCCCTGTAGGGTGTGCTGACTTGAGCTGGACGCGTTGGCTTGGACGCCGCCGAAGTAATTGGGTCCTGATGGAACGCCCGCTGGCATGGGCGGTTGCGCTTGTGCCGTTGGTGGTGCAAAAGCAGAGTAATTGATGCCTGGGGTAGCAGTGGCGCTGGGAGCTGGTGAGATGGAAGATGCGCTGACCATCTGTGTGAGATTGGCCGTCTGAGGAGCCGAGACCGGTTGGGGAGCTGCAAATCGCGCCGTCGACGAGGCTGTGAAAGTAAGAGGTGCGGCGAGAGGCTGTGCTGAATTTGAAGGCGCGGGAGCTGCAGACTGGAAGTCGTCAAACTCGTCATCGTCGTTAGCAGAGACGGCGCTCTTGCCACCAGACGGCCCAGCTGAATCAGCTAGACCAAAGCTTGAAGTAGACGCAGGGCCAGTCGTCTGCACGGGGTCGTCAAAGGAAAATAAATCAACTTCGGGCTCTTTCTTCTTTGGCGGCTTGGCGGGTGCTTTCTGCGCGGAGGCGGTTCGCTCTGTTCTGCGGCCAGGCCTAGAAGAACCAGAGGGTCTGGCTCCTTCGTCGAATTCGTCGTACGCTTGAAATTGATCGGATCGGCTGCCACGGCCGCCACTACCGCTTCCACTACCACTACCACTACCGCCACCACCAGACTCGCGGTATCCGTCCGTCTCGCCACCGAAACCACCACCATCTCCGTAGACACCACCACCAGAGAAGCCGCCGTAATTCGCAGACTCGCTTCCGAAGCCGCCATATCTGCCGCCAGAGCCCCCCGAAAAGCCATTCCCGAACGTCATGCCACCCTCAACACCAGTATACTTGTTTTTCGATGCCCTTGCCTTTTTGCGTTCAGAACGAATGCGCTCGACGTCGCCGAGCATCTCGGCCAGTTCCTTCGCTCGATTCCGCACGTTGATGCCTTGGTCCTTGCCATTCTGATCGATGAAGTGGAACTGCCGCAGCATTTTGAGAAGAGCAATATGACCACGCGCATCATCAATGACCCTCTCAGAGCCGTGCTTGATGAGAAACTCGAGTAACTGCAAAGCTTTGTAGATCTGCCGCCACTCTTCGGCGGATTTCTCGGTAAATCGACGATAGATCATAGGCATGATCTCATTGAGCGTTTGACTAGGGAGACAAGAAGTCAGTACATGTATGTATTAAGGGATTGGTTCACTGGCGTACTAGCTGAAGGTGCCGTTGGCAATCTCTTGCATCAACGTCGATGAAGCGCCCCAAGGCTCATTATTTGTAGCCTCTCGGACCTATGGAAACCGCGTTAGAAGATCCGCCGGGCGCAATCGGAGTATTTTTTTACGAAAATAAAGCTGACCTTGGACTCCATCTCCGTGTAGTTCATCACAGCTGCCGACAGTTCATGTGAGAGATGTTCTTTCGTAGACGAGACGGCGTTTCATACCATTTTGGGCTTTGCGAAAGCCTGCCTTGAGGTCGTACAAGGTCAGGTTGGAGACCGTGCTCTTGAGATCGTTGAGATTAAGATCCATTTTGAAGACCGAAACAGACAATATACCGTCTGTGTGTCGAGATGGTGGTATGGTCTCAGGGGAAGAAGGAAGCCGAGCCGTGCATACGATGGACGTGGCCGATTCAATTGACGCGGCAGGTCAGAGCCCGACATCCGGCACAAAGCTTGTCACTCGGAACCGTGGCCCCACGGCTCGAAAGGAATCATCACGTGACGAACGTCATCGAACAGGTACGGATGGATTCATGAATTAGGTACATAGTACTTTAACACTTCTTCGATATTTTCTGTTATTAGCAGTTTGTGATCTCAGCTTCTTCACGGGGCTTCATAGAGAAGAGTGGTGGGCACGGGTGAGTCTATCAATAATTCTCAGTTACAACTCATATCGTGTATGTACGTGCAATGCCCGTCAGGCGGATAACCGTGCACGTAGCAGTGACATGCAAAGACTAGGATTATCTCACGTCACTAGCAATACGTCCCTGACAAGATGGAACCGCCGGATGACTTCAGAACTGTGTTCAACTCTTGGCGAGGAATGCCATGTGAGGGTATACACAAATGCACGAAGCGGTTACACCACTCCAAGGCTGCAAGTGATTCTCCATGTTTAAACATCGAAACTCATCTATACGCCTTAACAACACCGCTTCCTGTACCCAGGCACCACTTCTATAGGTACCCAGGCCGTCCAAGACCTCCACGAAACCCTCAAGACCAAAACAAAAACTCCAAAGCCATGCATGTAGATCCATCGAAATATGAGTATCCGCTCAAAAGAATGGACGAGAAACAAAACATTAAAAACAAAAGGACCAACTTTGAGAAGTGAAAACACAGTCCGGCATCATGATGATACACAGACCCAACAGCAAACCCCATACACCCAGGGCACCCTACACTGCAGTATACTACTCCAACTCCAGGCCAAGCCACTTCTTGAAATACTCGCAATTGCTAGGCCCCACCGGGCCTCCCTCTTCGCAAAACGAAAACACGGGACACTTCCCACAAGGAGCCTCCGTATAAGGACTAATATACGGCTCCGGTCCCCCCTCCCGGCCCGTCGGATCGTCCCGCCCAGCCCAGTTCTCAGTGGACTGCTTGGCGATGCGCGAGACGCGATAGCCCAGCTTGCCGGCGACCTTTACCGGCTCGATTAGGTTATCCCACACCAGGACATCCACCAGCTTCCGCACATCGTCCTCAGACAGGATAGTGTTGTTCGTGATGCCGCTGCTCGAGAGCAATCGGGCGATATCTCGTACGGTCGGATAGCCAGTGTACCCAGCCGGGAGGGGCAGCCGCACAGGTTCTTGTTTTCGCGTCGTCGCCCCAGGAGCTATCTTGACTGCTTTGGAGGGCGGTTTACTCATTTCGCTCGCGTCTCTCTTCTTGCCCCTGTCCACTGCACCCTTGACGACGCCTTTCCGGGGGGTCTGGCTTCGTGATGCGACGCTGGCGCCGCCGGCAGGAACGCCATGCGAGCTTAGGTATCCGCTTTGGCGCTTGACGAAATCAAAGACCACGCGTTGTAGTTCCTCGATGAAAGCCTCGTCGAGGTTCTGGTCCGTGTACCAGGGTCCTCCGGTGGCGCGATCGCTCGGTCGGATGGATGCCTTGATGAACATCTTCTTGTTGGGGTGCTCGACGTTTTTGAAGGGCGCGATGAGACCGATGGTCTGGAGCTGCTTGAGGGTGTTTTTCAGAACCGAGTCGTGCATGTTGAGGCGCTTTTGGAGTGTTTGCGACCAGACGCCGTCGCCGCCGGAGTCGTCGATTAATGAGTAGACCATGACTTGTTCGTCGGTTGTGCATTTCTTGTACCTGGCCAACGGGGAAAAGGGAGCAAGCTTATGTTAGCTGATGAGATGCCTCGACAAAAGATTATGTGAGTCATCCGCAGCGTCGTATCCATAGGATATCTCTCCCGGGACATGCAAACACCCTCCCTCTCTTTCCTTTAGAAGATCAGCAAGTAAAGGGACAGAACTCACTTATGAGCCTCCTGCGCATCTCTCCACTTCCAGAAAACCTGCCCACTCGCCTCCCTCATCGTAATGAACAACTTGTCATCACTCAGCGACTGCACGACCCGCGCCAATAGCAAAAGATCCTTATTAGGAATAACATCCAGTCTCAGCAGGTCATCCTGCGAAAACATGTGACTATCCGGGCCAAATTCTTGACATCGTTCGTAGAGCGCTTCTTTCCACACGCCGAGTTTGGCGGTGCCGGCAGCGTCGCTGGTGCCTGCGGCAGAGGCCGCTGAGGCAGACATCGTGGGTTGCTTTTCCTTGTGAACTCGTAGATAGTAGGGCTTGGTCGATGGTGGAGGGGAGGTAAGCTGTGAGGGAGAGCTTGTTGTCGGCGCAAAAATGGGCACAAGGCCACAAGAGGAGGAGAAAAAAGCAGTCAGGTGGAGGTTGTTTGTGTTCCGCTGCTCCGTGTATTCAAGTTATTCAAGTGTGAAGAAAGAGCACAGTAAGAAATGTTTCATGAAGAGGACAAGCTACTGGAAGACAATTCGATTGTGCGGTTGGTGTCGGGAATTGCGGCCGGTGCAAGTGGCGTGGAAAGTCACTAAATTTTGGGCCCCGCGTTTTCGCAAAAGTTTCTGTTGCGCCGTAAGGCCCTCGGAGCTCGGAAGAATATCGGCATCTGCGCCGCTGGGATGCCACTGATGATGCCAGTGTCTGTGATCACTGATAATGATGACAACTCGATAATCATACAGAAGCGCTTCTGCTCCTTCTGTTGCACAAAAGAGTAGGCGCACCCGTCTGGCCACTGATTTGTGCTATACGGAGTAGAAGTTTAGAACCCCCCATGCCCTGCGATACACCCCCTAGCTAACAGAACAGTGCGTCAGAGCTTCAAGCTAGGTACCTGAAAAGTAATGTCTGCGCAATTTCCGTCCTGATGAAGCTGATTTTGGGTTATTGATGTCGAATCTTGCCAGGTATACACGATTTGGGGTTCGAACTTGCGATTTCGCGCAGATGGGAGTTCCATGATTTGGTGTAATCCTCACGGGCTCATAACTCTGGCACAGTCTAGGTACATAAGCGCGGTCACCAGTTCCTCCAAGTCGTTTCCCAAACTCGCCAAAGAGTTGAAAGTACGGCAAAAAGTTCGCGGGTGTCGGACTTGTTCTTTCAACTTTTGAGCGAGTTGTGAAACGACTTGGGGGAAACGGGTGACTGCCCTGATGGCTGCCGCGGAGGCCTGAGCCCTTTCTCTAGTTTTCTTTCCTAGGTGCCACTGCCACTCGCGTAAAGAAGAGTAAGATCCGCCCGCCTCCGTTCGAGATGAATGGGGGCAATAATATAGAAATTCCTAAAGAAGACCAAACATTCATACCAGCTCGCACGTAAACAAACCCCGCAATAGTCCATACAATCAAGCTAAACCTGTTGTGCCTTGCGCCAAAAACGCCCCGTCTGGCCAGTCATTCCAGATGTCTACTGTTGCCTTTTATCCAGCGTGGTTCGAGCTCAGAGAACGACGGTTACATGACAACAAACCTCGTCGCCGTCTAAATCCGTGGGACCACCGTTCCCTGTTTGTGAATATCACCACCTACCTATTTGGTGGATGATACACCTTCCGCTCCGTCGTCCTTCTTTTCCTGCGCATCCACCTGCGAATTCTCTACTCCTGCTTTTACGCTGCCGGTGTGAACAGGCTTCTCAACTTTCACCTCAGCGACAGGCTCGTCCCTCTTGACTTCTTTCGTCTGGTCCGCATCAGAAGCGGTGTTTGCGGGCTCTGATGGAGGGAGCTCTCCCAAAGAGCTCACCTTAGGAGAGTACTGCGGAGAGAGCTGACGAGAGAGCTGTGGAGAGGGCTCTTGTGGGGAGGGCTCTCTATGCGATATCGCTTGAGGAGATGGCTCGGTCAGAGAGGGTTGTGGAGGAGAGGGCTTTGAACCTGACACTGTTGTGTCTTGGGCCGTCTGTTCTGCCTCCTTGACTGCCGCCTTGGGTGCGTCCTTGGGTGCCTCCTTGGGTGCCTCCTTGGGCGCCTCCTTGGGTGCCTCCTTTGCCACCTCTTGAGTCGGCTCAGGTTCCACGTCCTCCATTTTGATGGCCGTCTCGTCCGCGACGGCCTCCTTGGTGATTGCATTTTCCGCGGGTTTCTCGTTCGCAGTGGCTTCGTTCAAGGCGGCCTCATCCACAGCTGCCCCGTCCACGGCCATGTCGACGTCCATCATGTCGACGTCGCCATCGGAGTCGTAATTTCTCTTCTCCGGCTCAGGAACGGCTTTTCGTTCCTCGGGAATGCCGACTACAGGCTCCTGGACGGCATTGACGTCTTCGATTGTATCGTCGTTGATGTCGTGGCTGTCTCGACCATCTTGTCCGTCAGGAGCATCATGAGCGACATGGTTATGATAAGCGTCAAGATTTTCTGCCTCGGGTTGCTCCATGTCGACGTCCTCGGGCTCAATCCTTGGCGATTGACTGCTGCTCTTCTCTGCCTCCTCGACCTCCTTGAAATCGGTGAAGACGCGCTTGGTACTACTGCTTCGAGTAGCCCCATTGGCAGACGCCATCTCATCGTCGTCGCTGGGTTCAAACTCGGCTCCGTTCTCTATGTGCTTGTCCCAGCGGTGTTCAGACATCCGCACATCTTTATTCTCATCTTCGTCCAGATCATCCAACTCGGCTTCCTCCTCGTCCGTCATGCCGCCAAAAGGCCTTCTCGGTACATCTTGCATTTGTACAGAGGGAGCCGGTCCCGTCTGGCGGAGGTTGTCGATAACGGCTGCAGTAATCTTTTCCAAATAGTCTCTGCTATTTGAATTCTCCATGTTGGAAGATCGGACATTCAATTCGAAATCGGGCGCGTAGTACTTGAATCGAGTTAGTTTATAGTGCTTTGAAGAGGCCGCGACTCGAGAGAGCTCACCTCGTAGTATTCATTGTACGGAAGTACTCGGTCCATGTCTTGACCGACCAAAACACCAGTCTCGTATGCCCATGTACGGGCAACGTTTCTCATGGTGTAGCCACCACCGCCCAAGACCAAAGTCGGCAGACCAAAGCTTTTGACGTAGTTCACGCAATTGGCGTGGCCGTCCATGCTGAGGTTGAAGCAACCAAGACGGTCGCCAGAGAGACTGTCACCTCCGCACTGGAGGACTACGGCGTCGGGCTGGTAGTACTTCATCACGTTCTCAATGACTGGCTCAAAGATGGACTTGTACGACTCATCCGTGATGCCGTCGCGGAGCGGAAAGTTCACCGAGTAGTTCTTGCCTTGCCCAATGCCGATATCACGGAGTTCTCCGGTGCCGGGAAAGTACTCTCCATATTTGTGGAACGACACTGTCATGACTCGGTCCGTGGTGTAAAATGCTTCTTCGACACCATCGCCATGGTGAACATCGATGTCGATGTAAAGAACACGTTTCATGAATCGGAGGAGCTCGAGAATGCCCAAAACAATATCTGTGCCGGTTGAGTGTCAATTCGATGCATCGAGGACGAAGGGGAAGACAATTGGATGCCATACCATTGACGTAGCAGAAACCGCTAGCTTCGCACTTCTTGGCATGGTGCAAACCACCAGCCCAATTCACCGCAATGTCGCATTTCTGTCGGTTCAGCCGAGCAGCGCCTTCCATGCTGCCGCCAGCGCTAATGCCGCAGAACTCAAAGAGCCCGTCGAAAACAGGGCAGTCATCACCGACGTTGTATTTGCCCTGTTCGCGCATGTAACTGTCCATATTATCGGGGGTGACTTTTTGTAAAAAATCGATGTAGTCATCGGTGTGAAATTGAGTCATCTCGCCTCGACTGGCAGGTTTGGCGCGCTTGAGACAAGTTAGTAAGATAAGTTTTTGGCGATGGGAGGGATCGCCTCAGGCTGCAATGCTCACGTAAATCTCCATCTTCAAGTATAGATTATACTGCATGATCAAACTATGAGCCAGACGTATCCTGTGAGGCTTCATAGGATGCCCAGTGACATATGCATAGTTGCCGATATCTGAATCGTAGAAGTAGGCAACTTTCTTGGGTGAAGCCTGACCGAGGGCCATAGAGCCCAGCGGCAGCTGCGCATTGTTGGAATGCACCATCGCGAGCAAGGAGAGCGAAATTCCTGAATTGAAGAATATCAGAACTCCGAAGTTGAAAAGAAAATTGACAAATCGCTGGCACGAAATATCAAAGGGTATCAAGTCCTCCCTCAGAGAGGAAATAACATGTCGAGAGTCGAATATCTAGGTAGGTGGGAGAAATGCGGCTGAGAGCGGAGCGTCGCAAGAAAGTCGCGAGATGGCTTGACACTTAGGTAGGTACATAAACCGCAACCCAGGGAGAAAGGGTACAACGATAGGTAGCGATAGGAGGGTATTATATGGAGACCCGGGGCCGGAACCAACATCGCCAGGGCCCAGAACTTAGAAGAGCAATCGGCTATGATTCACGTGACTCGCCTTACTCAGCATGTCACTTCCGCGTAGGCTGCCGATGCTGCGTCAACGCGGGCCGAACAAAGCTCAAGCTGCTGGACCAATCTTCACACAACCAGCTTTCGTCGAGATATAGCACTTTGGTCTCTCGACAGTGGTCCTTCTTTTTCTTCTTGATCCTCAGGCTTTGCTCAATCCTCTACTACTCTCAAAATTTGCCGCAATGGAAAGATACAGGAGTCTACTCACGAGCGGTGGTATGGGCATGGGAGCCGCTGCCCCAGGCACGGTAAGTGCAGCTTCCAGGTTGACCATTAGCTACGATATGAAGAAGATTTGCTAAGCCAAGTGTCACTGCAGGACAATGCGAGCCTTATAGACAACTCTGAGACCGTGTATATTTCCTCATTGGCGCTTCTGAAGATGTTGCGGCACGGCCGCGCCGGTGTGCCCATGGAAGTCATGGGTCTCATGCTGGGAGAATTTGTGGATGACTTCACGGTAAAGGTCATGGATGTCTTCGCCATGCCTCAGAGTGGTACAGGAGTCAGTGTCGAAGCTGTCGACCCTGTCTTCCAGACCAAGATGATGGACATGTTGCGACAGACAGGACGGTAAGCCTCTATCGAGGACCGGCCCAAAAATCGGCTACAAAGGCATGCAGACTTTTGAGCTGACATCTATCTGTGCTGTAATAGACCCGAATCGGTAGTTGGCTGGTATCACTCACATCCCGGCTTCGGCTGCTGGCTCTCTTCGGTGGACATCAACACCCAACAGTCCTTCGAGCAGCTGAACCCTCGCGCTGTTTCCGTCGTCATCGACCCCATCCAGTCCGTCAAGGGCAAAGTCGTCATCGATGCTTTCCGTCTAATCAACCCACAGCTCCTAATGATGGGGCAGGAACCCCGACAAAGCACCAGTAACTTGGGCCACTTGAACAAGCCCTCCATTCAGGCGCTGATCCACGGACTGAACCGACACTACTACTCCATCGCCATCAACTACAGAAAGACGGCCTTGGAAGAGAATATGCTGATGAACCTCCACAAGCACGTGTGGACCGAGGCATTGGAGATGAACGATTTTCGATCCGAGGGCGACAAGAACAAGCAGCGACTGCAAAAACTAGTCAGCTTGGCGGACGGATACGAGAAGCGAGTCAAGGAAGAGACTGAGCTGACCAAAGAGCAACTCAAGACTCGCTACGTTGGCAAGCTCGACCCAAAGAAGCACTTGGAAGATGTTGGTCAGGAGTTGATTGAGGATAACATTGTGGCTGTATCTAGACAATTGATTGACAAGGAGGCCACGATGCCCAAGAAGGAGGGGGCGACTGCGCCAGCCAATGGCGAAGGAATGGACATTGAGGAGGTGTTATAGAAACCGTCTTTCTTCTATTCTCACGATCTGACTACACAAATTCCGCGATGGGGGGCTAAATGGGCGTACCATTGTATGTAACCTTGTTTGGCATCATTTGGCGTTGGGGTCAACTGGCATATACATAAACAGACTCGAGAGACCCGCGGCCTCGGCTCAAGGCGCGCAAGACAAGTTATGTAGGCAGAAATCACAGGGTCTGGCTTGAACCTGGTAGCTCTGTATCTGTCCGTACGTCATCCACACCTCGTTGATTGGTTCATACACGGAGCACACGCGTAATTCAACATACGGAGTACTCTGTAGAGAGTCGAGACGTATGCCGTAGTCACAGAACCTGTGGTGGCCTCTGGGTCGTCACGAAGTTGCCAAAACGCTGGGTAGTGCTCTTTACGCAGCGCAACTTGATTATCCAGCTGGCGGAATTAGACTTGCCTACCTAATAGATGTAGTAAATGTGGTCGGCCAGCGGGCCAGGGATGGTGATTATAAGGTATGTACATAACTCCGTATTTAGGTAGGTATTCGTCTGTCAGTTCCGCGACTTCTTAATTTAGCCTGTTGGGACTCGGGAGCTTCGTTGGAACGACGCCACAGGTTCCAGCGCTGCCTGACGTTGCTCTGATCGGCAATTGGGAAAAGAAGCTAAGCTCGACGAGTCTCGAAGACCTTTTCATGCTTGTTGCGGCTCTTGTCATTGTCTCGGGTCGGTTCATCCAAAATTTAGAAGGAATCCCCTCTCTGCCTTGAGGTTATGCCTTGTTTCCCTATGGCGTAGAGCCTGGATCACGATTCACGACGACAAAGCACGTATCCGTCATCTCATTCATGCGGCTTGGAAAGAGAGCCAAGCCCTGACAAAAAGTTTCGCATGGCCTTTGTCAGGCAAGCCGAGTTAATGTTATGATTGGCCCTCTACAGAGGTGTGGGGCAAGTCCCAACCTCCCAGGTGAATACCTATCAGTGATCACTCGATCAGAGACGAATGCTCGTTGTGTGCAGTTTATTATGAGACCAAGGAGAGACCCAGGCTTCAAGAATCAACAGTGACATGCGAAAATTTAACAAGCATGATGGATCTGGTGAAAGAGATGGGGCATCGTCGTGCTCGGACGCCATTCAAGCATCTGCAGATTGTCGACTTTCTGGCCCCATGCCAGAAGTTGCAACTTGCAGGCTTTCCTTCCCCTTGTCGACGTGCAACAAGAAAGTGGGACAGGGATCTGCAGACTCCAGAGTCCAGACCCGCAGCCTTTTTCATTCTTATGGACCCCTCCGCGTCAAACGCAGGATGTGATTGGCTACAGTATCGAACTAGGGTCGCCTGGGATCGATTCTACCCATGACGTAGGTGTCTGGTGTCTGTCCGTCATGCGTGCTTGCCAAGACGCCAGGAACGGACCAGGTTGGGTGGGGGCTTCCAAGTCGATGTGACGAAAGAGACAGAACAGCGGGAGGAAGAAGGGTTTTTTCCTCCGATGGTGAAGATGTTTGTTTTCTCTTTTTGCATGGCCACGTTGTTCTGGCCGAGAGCCTTTACGGAGCAGCCTCTACGTACGTGGAGAGGGCGCCCAAGATATCTTCGACAGGACAAGCGAGCTAAAACGATGCGGCGGCCGCCGGCGGGGTTCATTGGGGTGCTGGGTGTGTGTCCGTGAGTGGTGACAGCATTGCTCTCGATAAGGCAACTTATTATTATTAGGCAAGTCTGGCTTGGGCTGGACGGGGGAGACGGAGAGAGGGAGAGGGAGAGGAAGCAGGCCACAGGCGGCGCTGGTGACCTCATATGTACTTCGTAGTGCTCATACAGGCGTGCAGCTGTCAAGAATCCCCCCCACATGGACCCCCGCGCTGTCCAGTGGCATGTCGCGGCGGCGGGCAGGCATTGAGCAGGGAAATCAGGTCTGGCAGTGAGGACCGCGTTCGCCCCCAGATGCCAGAGACGACCGCTGCTGCTGCAGGATTCCGTCAGCAACCGCCTTTCTTCCTCTCCCACCCACAACTTCTTCTCTCCGCTGCTCTCATCGCATCTCCGGACTGCATCGCTGCTACACATCTGTTCTGCCTTCGCTTGTCCAGTCTTTCGACAAATCGATAGTTCCCCGTACTTCCAACCCTCGGAACTGCCTCCATCCGGACTCAATTTGAGCTGCGACATCTGTTCCGCGCACCCCGTCTCTTGTCCGCAAAACCCCGCTTCTTTCGTCGCAGGTTCCTCGCCGGGCAGCGCCTCGTATACTCGAGTTGAGTTGAATGGTGATATTGGATTCGTCTTGCTTATCCAGGCCTTCTGGACGACTCTGGCCGCCGAAATTGCAACGCAGTTCTCTTGGAGCACGGACCCTTCTACACACATTTACACAGTCGTCCTCCGTGCTTTGACGAGGTCGCCCGCCGGCGTCTTCCTTGTTTGACGACAGTCATGTCGACAATTCAGCAACTCAAGAACTTTATTCGCCATGGTATGTGTTTTCCGCGGCAATGAGTTCGCTAGATTTCTGGACTCACTCGTCTATTGCCACAATACACCGTCAGAAATCCACACCCAGTTTCAGTTTCCCCAGCCCTCACTGGCTATGACGGCATATGACGCCTTTATGCATGAGAGATTTCTGACCATTCGGCGTCATAGGCAAACAAGCACGTAGTGTCCATCTGAATGAAGAGACTCTTCGCAAGGATGACCTGGTAGCTGCCCATCCGCCACCACAGCCCACCAACGACAAGAACATGCATATTTCAGATCCTTCACTACATCAGCATGTTCCTACCAAGGAGCTGCAGGAAGCTTATTCCGAAGCCCCTGGAGATGGTGCAAATCGCGCTGCCCAGGCAGCCCACGCCGCTGCTCATCGAGTCGAACCGGCCCAAGACGTGCAGGACAAGTCGAAAACCACAAGCACGAAACGTGTCGATGACGCCAGCCTCGCGAAACTGGTTGCTGAAGAAAACGCAAGCAAGAGTAAATTCACAAGGTATCCTGGCCTGGAACGATGGGAGTTGCTGGAAAAGATGGGCGATGGCGCGTTTAGCAATGTATATCGCGCCCGTGACTTGCAAGGCGACGCTGGCGAGGTAGCCATCAAAGTCGTTCGCAAGTATGAAATGAACAACCTACAAGTAAGTCTTGTGTTGCGTTGAGTGGGTAATTCTTTTGATTCTTTTCATTTATTCTACCTACTCTTCTCTATCAGCTCCCCTCTTCTGTCAGCCGGTATCTTTCTGCCTGCTTCCCCTCGTCCGCGTGTGCAATTTTTTGTAAAGCCATTGATTGCGTGGATTGTGCGTTTGCGAAATTGTGCTGCTTTCTATTGCGCGACGTCGCGTTACGTTTACTATTGAACCGTTACCAACCAAGAGGGGTTCACTCCCCGAATAGGGTGACAAGCATTTACATCCGGACTTCAAAAAGGTCCCGAAAGCAGCAGAGGTGCGCAAACAACCAATCTCCTCGCGTCTCTTGCAAACACGACACATTTTCGATTCACCTTTCCTTTCTCTCTTTCTTTTTGTTGCGACCCGTGCTGTATCACGGAGTGTTTTGTCAAGTCCGAACATGATGACTAACCTGTTTTCGTTGTTGTTTTGTTTTTACGTCTGTCGTGCAGCGGTCCAACATTTTGAAAGAGGTTCAAATTATGCGCCAGTTGGATCACCCCAATATTGTTAAACTGATTGACTTTTCCGAGTCAAAACAGTATTACTATATTGTCCTGGAGCTTGCTCCGGGTGGTGAACTGTTCCACCAAATAGTTCGCCTTACGTATTTCAGTGAAGAGCTATCCCGACATGTCATCATTCGAGTTGCTAGAGCCCTGGAATACTTGCATGAGGAGAGGGGCGTGGTGCACCGGTGAGCACGTCTTCCGCACATTCCCCACGTTCTCCTCACATCTCATCTGATCTTGCCCACCCCGTCTGAATCGTCATATCTAATCACGTCACCATAGGGATATCAAACCGGAAAACATTCTCTTTTATCCCATACCGTTTATCCCGTCCACGGTTCAAAAACCCAAGCAGCCTGGTGACGAAGACAAAGTAGACGAGGGCGAATTCCTCGCTGGGCGAGGTGCTGGAGGCATTGGTGAGATCAAGATTGCCGATTTCGGCTTGTCGAAGATTGTGTGGGAGAACTCCACCATGACACCTTGTGGAACCGTTGGCTACACGGCTCCTGAGATTGTCAAAGATGAGCGGTACTCCAAGGCGGTGGACATGTGGGCTTTGGGATGCGTGCTATATACCCTCCTCTGCGGCTTCCCGCCGTTTTATGACGAGAGTATCGAAGTGCTCACGGAGAAGGTCGCCCGGGGACAGTACACCTTTTTGTCACCGTGGTGGGATGGGATTTCAAGTTCGGCAAAGGATCTGATTACTCATCTCCTAACGGTTGACCCTGAGAAACGCTTCACCATTCGCGAGTTTCTCGCTCATCCGTGGATCATGGGCACCGGACCGACGCCACAGGAAGAGAAGAAGAGGTCGGAAGTTCTCCGAGCCTTCGACCCCAGCAAGTTTGAAGCCAAGAGATTCGATTTCCGATCACCCGGTGCTGTCAACTTGCGGGAAGTCTTTGACGTCAGTTATGCCGTTCATCGCCAAGAAGAGGAGGGCAAGCGCCGAGCTCAAATCGGAGCCAGGGCTGGCGGCATGGGCAAGCCACTCGGGGGACTCAACGAAGAAGACGAAGACGACGAGGAAGCAAATGAAGCACCACAGGCGGCTGATGAGCACGCTGCCGCACAAAGTAAAAATGGAACACACTCGCTGGAGCAGAGCATGCAAAAGACCAACCTTCGCGATCAAGAAGCGCAGACTCGTGGGCGGGAACGAGAGCGAGAGCGCGACAGAGCCAAAGACAAGGGCTACGGGCAGCACTCGGCGGCGGTCACTGCTGCCGCCAGGCAACAGGTGCGGGACCGCAATAAGCACACGGGACCTTTTGAGCTAAATCTGGAAAACGCCACTCTCCTCGGCAAGCGAGGCAAGAAGATTCCAGTCATGAGCGCGTAGACTGCTGAGTCGGGTCAGAAGTGGGGGGGTGGTGGTTTCTTTTTCTTATATTCTTCTCTTCCAAACCCGTCACATTGGCATGCTGCTGGGAAGTGTGTCTGCCTAATGATAGACGACGAGTCATTGACTGCAGCACTCGTGGGCTCGGCTCAGCATGCAGATATATATGTGACGATTAGGTATGGGATATGTACCGTGGTTAGTACGGACGTGGCGAGAAGGGGAGGTATAGGCAAACATGTTACGAAGCGTCACACATTTGGGGATATTTGTTTTTCTTTGTCTTTTCTGGCTTCTTGGGTTTTGTTCCTGATTACCCTACGTTGTTGGGCCTTGTTCCCGAGCTGAGCTCGAGGAGATGACTGGGCGGCGGGCGGCGGGCGGCGTGGCTCTACTACCTTGTTCTCGTTTGCCCTGTGCATGGACTTTGTTGTGTCTTTTGTTGGTCAAGGCATGATGTTTTGCGGACTATGTTTTTGGTAAAGTAGCGGCGAACTTGGGTTCATCGACATGGAGTTATTTCTTTTTCTCTAGAGTTTTGTTGGGACATGTTTTGATACGAGAGCAGAGAGCAATGTGCACCAGGGACTAATTAGACGTCTTTGTACAGAATAGGGCTCAATTCAAAGATGATATTTCCTGTAGCACGGTGTTTTCCAAACAGCAATGTAGGTACTTGCCATGCTGAGTGCTCGTCTATCAATACATTAGGTAGCTCTCTCGTGGATAGCCTTCACGAGTCAAACCCCTCCCCATGACGCACATCAGATGATCAGCATCATCATCATCACAGCTCATCCGCCGCCTCCTCCTCATGAACACCCCCCCTCTTCACCTCATCCTTCTCCGCATCCCTCACCGCGCCCCAAAACTTCGTTCCCCCCTCCTCATCCCCCTTGAACAGATGATCAACGACCATCCGCCTCGGCGTCTCCCCCATCCACTGAAACAAACTGAAATCCCGAAACTTATCCGCCCGAAACACCTCGAGCATCTCAACCGGCTCCTCCCCAATATTCTCTACAAAATGGCCCATGTTCTTGGGCACAATGCCCACATCCCCAGGCCCATAATCAAACGTCCGCGCATTCCCCTCGGCCGCAAAGACGGTGACTCTCGCGCGCCCGCTGATGAAAAACGACCACTCATCCGCCATGGGATGCCAGTGCATTTCTCGTATAGCCCCCGGCTCAATAATCACATGTGCGGCTGCCACAGTCTTGGAGATGGGGAAGTTGGTCGAGTCGGTGATGCGGACTTGGCCCCCGGATGTGTGTTTCGGTTCCTGCTCGAGCATGTGATGCGTGAAGTTGTATTTGGACTTTTTCACGTACTTCCCGGTTGGTTTCTCGGCGTGGATCGAGTGCGGATTTGAGCCTTGGAAGATGTATTTCTCGTGGGGGGGCAGGTGTGCGAAGACTTGGGGGGGGAGGTGGAAGTTTTTGGCGAGGACTGATTTTGGAGTGTGGGCTATTTTTATTTTTATTTTTTTTGTGTGTTAGTGAAAAGATGTTCGTGTTCGTTAAACCAGTTCCTTTATCTGTCTGTCTGTATTTCCCTGGAGGTATGTATCCCCCATTCATTCAGTATCAAGGGGAGGGGGAGAAGAGGGGAGTGGGAGGGGGATCAAGGCATTAGGACGTACCCATCCAATCCGTCAAAATAAAAGTCGACTCCTCCGAAAAGCGCCCATCATCAAAAATAAGTAAAAACTCGGTCCCGTTCTCGCCGAGTCCCTGCAGCGAGTGAGGCACCCCGCTGGGAAAATACCACAGGTCGCCCTTTTTCAAATCATCCATGAAGCTGCCCCCCTCGTAGTCGAGGGCCGTGACGCGGACTTCGCCTTCCAGCACAAAGGCCCATTCGGCTTCCTTGTGCCAGTGCAGTTCGCGAATCACGCCTTTGTCGAGTCGCATGTTTACGCCGGCGAGCTCTACGCTGGTGGGGAGTTCTCGGATGGTGGTTTGCCGAGTCCAGCCGCCTTCCTGGAGGCGCGCCGTGTTTGTTAGTACATAGACATAGACATACTACACATACACATACGTAGTACAATACACATGTTTGGTGCTCCAGACAATGGGGGGGGGGGGGGGGGGGGGGG
>QEQW01000412.1:0-24683 GCA_004016085.1 Claviceps quebecensis
GTCATACTCCTCAAGCAACTGGCCCAGGTGAAGCTTGTAAGCGTGTAGTGCCTGCCAACGCTGCGTTTAGCGAGTGCAATGAGCTGCTTAGCCCGATTCACTCCGGCATGACGCTTCACATATTGCTTCCAGCCAGCAAGGATCTGCTCGGGGGTTAACAGGCTAATATCTTTCGGTAAGGGGAAGAGCCGGAGCGTAGCGATGGCACTGGTGCAGGTGAGGATCTTAAAGACCTGCCTCAACTCAGGGAAGACGATATCTACCCAGCGATGAATCTGGTTAACAGCACTGTTGAGGCGCTTGGTAACCGTCTCTCGGTTAGCCATGAGAATGCGCAGTTCCTCGTATGCTTCTGGATGAAACCGAACAGGGGAGTAGTATCCGTTTTTGATCATATCTGCAATGACAAGGGCGTCCTTACGATCGCTTTTAGACGGTGTATTGTCCCGGTTTTCCTTGTTCTTTTTGACGAGATGAGGATTAACCAGGACGGCTTCAATGCCTTGAGTAATAAGCCAACGTGCTAGGCTGAACCAGTAGTGGCCGGTGGGCTCCATTCCAACCATGACGCTGCTCAGTTTGTAGGTTTTGAGCAGTTCCTGTATCCAACGTTCGAACAGCTTGAACCCTTCACGATGGTTACCGAATTCGATCGGAGTTCCCAGAGCAATGCCTCGAAAGCTGACAGCGCGAGCCACATGGACTTCCTGGGCGATGTCTACGCCGACGACCAAGTGATGAACGGTAATGTTTTCAATGAGTTGATTTTGCTTGTCCTGTGCTTTAAACTTCATAGTAGAGCGACCTCCTGATGGGCTTTTTGAGGCAATGACCTCGTGCGTAACCCCGTCTTACAGAGGCGCTCGTTTTTGTTCAAACTCCAAATTATTCGTATTACAGGAATTCTAACGGAGAACGATAGTTGAATAAACGACCAAGACGAAGCTGCCGACGCTGATCGGCAGCTTCATTACACTAACGGGCAGTAGAGCGCAACAGTGTTACTTCTAGAACTGTGTTTTAGAACATGAACATTTCCAAGGAGATGATGACATGCAGACCGTATATGAGGCAGTTGGTGGTTACGAGGGCTTGCTCAAGTTGGCGGCGGCTTGGCACGCTCGGGTGCTGGAGGATGAGCTGGTAAGCCATGCGTTTAGTCATGGTTATCACCCTGAACACACGGAGCGGCTGGCGGCGTACTGGGCAGAGGCTTTGGGTGGTCCACAACGTTACACCGAGGAATATGGTGATGAAAACACCGTGGTTCGCCTACACAGTGGTAACGGTCCTCACAAGGATATGGACCGACGAGCTATTATCTGTTTTGATCAAGCGTTGGTCGATGTGGGCCTGGCAACCAACGACCAACTAAGACAGGTACTGCATGACTATTTTTCTTGGGTCACAACCACCACGATGGCCGGATATCCAGGTTCCGCCAACGACGTGCCAGAAGGACTCCAAATCCCGCGTTGGTCTTGGGACGGTCTTGTCGGCCATAACAGTTGTGACCACTGTTAGGATTAAAGTAATGGGAAACGATAGTTCCATGACGGCAGCCGAGGAGTTCGGCTGCCGTCTCCACGCTAACGGGCAGATTAGTGTAATAAGGGTAGTTCTGGTGTTTTGTTAAAATATGGAACTTTAATCATTTGATAACGTCTAAATACATAAAACATGCAGGAGAAGTTTGTTTATTGGAATTTGTATTTCATAAGAAGGTATGGTGGTGATTTTGGTGAGAAGGATCTCTTTACTTATTTTACTAATGATTCTTATTACAGGTTGCTCAGTTTCAACTGAGGATAAAATTGACAAATTATTAGAGAAGACAGGTAAACCATTTGAGTTACTGTATCAAGAAGAAATAGAAAATGGAATGATTGTCTTGTATAAAGACGAATCGGGATTTCGGCATGCTTACTTCTCTAATAAAACAAAGTCCTGGAATATAAGTGGAAATGCCGAGCTAAACCCAATAGATGGTTTTACTTGGGGAATGACAAATGACCCTAACATTCCAAAACTGACATTCGCAGGGTTGATAATCGATGACGCAATACAAAATGTGATCGTAAGACAAACGACAGTAAATCAACAAGCTAAAATTGTTTCAACAGATCAAGGACGATTTTGGTTTACCTATTTCGATAATTTGGAAGAATCCTCAGAACACTTAAAAATTGAGGCTTTAGCAGGTAATGGTGATATCGTATGGAAAGATGGGGTTTATGATGGAAAATACTATCATGGAAAAACTAAAAAATAAATGTCACATGTTGAATAACGGGAAACGTTAGTTGAATAAAAATTAATGTTAAGCAGGCTGCAGCAGCCTGCTCATTTCATTAAGCTAAGGAGCAGTTTAACGCAACAAATGGGAAAATTTTACGTTTAAAGTGTAACGGGATAATTAAAAGGAAGTGTATTAATGTTCAAGATTATGCTAAAAATTTTCAGTGGTGTGATTCTGGTTGGGATGCTTGCATCTTGCGGTACCACTAGCACGACCGTTGGATTAATAAAAGTTGTTGATAAAGAGCAACCAGAGAGGAACTCTTACTGGATTAAGGTCGAAGACTTAGGTCACCATCCCGAGGAAGTCCGGCTTAAAGTAAATAATGAAAATACATGGAATCTTATATTAATAGGTGAAATTTACGCTGTATCATACGATTTTAAAACAAAAGACGAAAACAAACACACCGGAAAGCTAACATCAATAAGACCGGCTGCTAAGCCTAAATGAAAAGAAACAATGGCTTTAATAAGACATTATTTATTTAAGCTAAAGGAGAACGATAGTTGAATAAACAAACATTTGAAGAAGCTGCCGGCGCCGATCGGCAGCTTTATTAAGCTACGGGCAGTTATGCCGAATACAGAAGTTGAGGTTAATGGTAAAATTTGTTTAGAAGGATGCTGAGTCGAGTAATGAAACCAATTCTTAGTTGGGGTATTTATTTTTGTGCGATATTTCTTATGAGTTATTACTTTGTGGATATGAGTTTTGTAAAATCCATTCAGTTTTCCGCAATCATCACAATAATACATATTGTGATGATCCTCATTGATAAGTTATACAAAGGGAAGCAGAACAATTAGTTGTCAGTTGCCATAACCCTTTATGTTACGCTATCAGGAGACATTTGTTTAAGATGGCAGCTGGCATGATGGTCAGCTGCCCGTAAGCTTGATTGTAAAACGTAAGCACGTTATATCCTTGCATAAATGCTTGCAACCGCCTCTCTTATTAGGACGTAAAAGGGATAAAGCAGAAAGGATGAGCGCATATTTCTACCCGTGCGGTTTTATTCCGAAAAATGATAACGCCTAGTTCTATTTTCTTCGTCTCCGTGCTCCTCGTGTCCGTCCTGACGGGCTTCTTTTCTAGGCCCTATTTCACGGACCGCGTTTTCTACCTGAATGAGGATACATACAAATTCTCAAGGGAGCAAGACAGTCTAGTCACCTACCATAGCAGTACAGCTGGTCCCATCCAAGTACGCACCGACGACGAGTTGCACCGCACTTTGATCATCGGCGAGCAGTCCTATGCGATTGCGGATAAAAGCGTCCCTTACTCGACCAAGTTCCGCGTGACCTATCCGAACGGCCATGTCTACAGCGTCGAGGATAATAACGGCATGCTCTTGAGCTACGATGACAAAGGCAATATCGTCATGGTTATTCAGACGTACGTCAACGGCGAGCGGATCAAGGAGGAAGGGGAAGAAGATTTTCCGCCGTCGGCGCTTGTAAGCGCGGCTTACTCCAATTATCATGTCAAACGAGGCATGCCAGGGTTTCTGGTTCTTGCCCTCGGCTTGTTGATCTTTGGTTGGTGCAGCTTCCGGTACCAAGCCTTCCAGAATTTAATGTTCCGTCTATCTCCACAGCGGCTCATGTACGAGAACCCCGAACCGAGTGACTTCTATTATTTCATTAGCAAGGTCAGCGGTATTGTCGTGATGATCGGTTCGATTTTCGTCGCTTTCAAAGCTTATTAGGCGCATGTGGACCGTTGCGCCGACTGCCGCACATCCACCGAGCGGTGTATGGGTGGCTATTGACGAACCAGGCGGCGAGTGGTAAAGATCATCGGAGGACATTGGCTCCTGGATATAAACCGAATGGAAGAGTTGAGGAAACACTTTTTCTCCTGGAGGACATTGCGCTAACGGGAAACGATAATTCAACATAAGGGAGCAGAATGCCGTGGGCCGGCAGCTGTTCCTTTTTTGTTGAAGTAACGGGCAGCACAGAATATGCGAAGCACATCGCCGGTACGATGATCATTTATTCATCATCATGTCCACACCATACAAAATGTTGTCTCGTTCGTTCAAAGAATCATATCGTTTCGGCGTTTATCATATCAGATAACACGATCCAAATTCATGTTCTTGTTAGTAGATATTCACGACGTATGATGACTAAGAAAGGCGTGATGATAGCAATGAAAAAAATCTATGTGGTCAACAAAACTCATTTGGACATTGGTTTTACCGATTTGGCGGAAAATGTCCTGCACAAGTATTGCCATGATTACATTCAAAACGCGATCACTTTAGCTGAAGACTTAAGAAAAGAGGGCAAAGACTTTGTTTGGACAACAGGCAGCTTTATTATTGAATATTACTTCAAAAACATGGATGAAGAAGCTTGTAAAAAGCTGGACGACGCCATAAAAAAAGGTTACATACGCTGGCACGCGATCCCGTGTACGTTTCACTCTGAAGCGATGACACCTCAAACGTTACATTACATCATCTCCATCTCCAAGAAGTTAGATGCTCGTTATGGATACACAACAACAAGCGCAAAAATGACGGACGTCCCAGGACATACGATCGGGATTGTTGATGAGTTATATCGTCAAGGAGTTAAATTCCTGCACATCGGTGTAAATGGCTCGAGCTCCATTCCAGAAGTTCCAGATACATTTCTATGGAAGCATGGCGAAAGTGAGATCATTGTCTCTTATTCGGACGACTATGGCGGCGTCATCGGAGTGGATTGCATGGATAACAAGCTGGCATTTATGCATACTCATGATAATAGTGGTCCAGGGACAAAAGAGAAAATTAACGCGTATTTGTCAAAAATGGCGAATGAGTATCCGGACTATGAGATTGAAATGACTTCCATGGATCAGTTTGCCAATGAACTTTGGGAAGTACGTGACCAACTGCCAGTGATTACAGAGGAGATTGGGGACACCTGGATTCACGGAACGATGTCTGATCCGAAAATCATTCGGGATTACCGGATTTTAACGAAATACATGTTGGATCACCAAATCAAAAATGATGATGCTAATTTCTATGCGATGTTAGTTCCTGAGCATACTTGGGGAATGGATATCAAACGCTATTTCAGTGACTATATGAATTATGAAAAGAAAGACTTTCAGCGAGCGCGTAGTGTAGACCAAATAACCGATGCTGATTTAACCTACGCTTATGGCATTGTTAAAGATGCAACGGTTGGCGAAATGAAATTCACTTATAATGAGTGGACGGATCGTTCGTACAAATTTTATGAGTCTTCCTGGAAAGAGCAACGCAAGAACATTGATCGTGCAATCGCTTGTTTGGAGCCTGAAGATCAACATCACATTAAAAAACGGATCGAAGTCCCATATCATATCTTTGAAAACCAAGGGATTGAATGTGGTTTGGAAGAATTGATTTCGATAAACGGGTATCAAGTGATGTTTGCTAGCGATGGTTCTATCAACCACTTAGAAAAGGATGGGATCCTTTACTTTGATCAGGACAACAAACTCGGGGTGCTGAGCTATACCATTGCCGGGCAAAATGACTATGATAACCTGCGATACAACTATTTGCGTGAATTACAACATAATTGGTGGGCCATTGACTTCCTAAAGCCAGGAATGGAGATTCAAAAACGCATTCAACTGAATGAACATTTCACACCACATGTTATTAAACTAGTTAAAGGAAATGATTCGATGATTGCCACTTTAAAATATAGCCGAAGAGCTGTGGAGGAGTATGGTGCTCCAAGAGTGGTAAAGGTTAAATATCAATTTGGGGATAAAGTAGAAATTGCACTTTTATTACAGGATAAAGATGCCATTCGTTATCCGGAAATTTATTCTTTTGACATGACACCACGTTTGAATTCGCCGTACTTAACGAAGATTCGTAAAATGGATACCGTGATTTCACCTTTTGCAGTGGTAGGTCACGGAAACAAGCTGCAGCACATGATTGAAGAGTTAATTTACGATGGCAGCGATAAAAAAATCAATATTAAACCTATTGATGCCCCTCTGTTGGGAATCGGAACACATAACAATCTAAGTTATAACAACAAATACCATCCAGACAACCATAAATTTACGTTTACGCTCTTGAACACCACATGGGGAACGAATTTCACGATGTGGTATGAAGAAGATATTTTCGCCCGTTTTGAGTTAGTGTTGGGATAAAAAGTCTAAAAGAAAAGAAGACAACAGGATCCTCCTGTGTGTCTTCTTTTTTTTGGGTTTAGATGCGGAATCAGGCACCCAGGAACATGTTCATGTCATCTTCCACATTGGTAATGCCGCCGATCCCGAAGTTATCCACGAGGACTTGGGCCCCGTTGGAGCAGCGTTGGTTAATTTTGAAACGAGGGACCTTGATGATTTGTTCCGGTTCGTACGGAAAAAGTGTGACAACGAAACGATAGAGAATGAAAGTGCAGACTTTATGGGTTGTTTTTTAGCAGGGGGTTATTCATACTGAACAGAGGCACAATGAAACGAGATATGATTTTTAAATAAAAGATAGCTTGGTTTGAGAATAGAGGAGGAACCATGTCCTGGAGTAAATTGAAGCAGCAGCTGGAGAGTTTTCTCAGTCCTGCGTTAGTTGGAAGGGTTGAATACCGTGCGACGGGTTATCGTTATTTACCGGATAAAGCAGGGCTTTGTTATATTTCGGTAGATAAAAAGGACGTCCTCCGAATGAATGATAAAGCGAGTCCAATAAGGTGGTATCAGACCGAGCTGGAAATTAAGAATGACCCCGATATCCAAATTCCGATCAGCGCTGAAGAAATGGAAGCGGTCCGAAAGGATACCAAAGGAACCGTTCCGGAGGATCGTCTAAAAGTCATTGCCAGAAACCGAAAAATATCAGGTTATGCCAAGGAGCTTATGTCAGCACAGGCTTCATTAAGTAAATCCAATTTTGTCGCGCTAGCTAATCAATTTTTATCTACTTCTATAGAAGAAAACATCGAGAGCAAAGATATTTTATTGAATATTCTGGCTTTGGTGGACAGACGCGTTGGGAAAAAACGGATTTTGAACATGTCCGAGAAAATGAAGTTAAAGCATCCTGTTGTGCAGTATTTTTATGAGCTGCGGCGCAGTACATGTTGAGAATCTATAACTTTCGTATTTTACGAGAACCCCGTCTATATCGATTGAACTAGAGTTGTGCATCGAACTTCTTGTTATTAGCGCCGGATCGCGGACTATAACATGGCTTTAGTTCATTCTGTATAGCGAAGGGTTTTCGTTTCGTTTATACTGATATAGCCAATTTTACTTTCTAGGAGTTGTCTGACGAACTATGAACAAGAAAGAAATCGCGCACATTCGCAAGCAGTTTAAGATGGATAATGAATTGATGAAGATTTTCGATATTCTAAACGTGTACATTATGAAAGAAACGAACGAGATTTATCACTGGGAGCGGAATCCCTTTGAGTTAGTGGACCGGGAGAAGCAGGAGCTGTACATGGGTAATTTCAAAAAGCTGCTGACCGGTGAATTGGATCATAAACTGTTCGAGCTTAAGTTTCAGGATGAAGCGGAGGACCCTTCGAAGGTGTTGCTTCACCAAGCGATCCAGACGGGAGATCCGGAGGAGTGGCAGGATCTGATGATGCTGCTCGTGAACAAAATGTTGGCGGACACGACGTATGAACGGGATACGGTCATCACGTTCGTACGCGGACAATACTACCGGCCGACCAAGGCGAGGAATGATGCGGCAGAGGAGACCGGGAACGACGAAGTGTTCGGACACCCGTTCATTCTATGCAGCGTGAACTCTACGGAGAAGCAGCGGAAGGCGCTCTTGTTCGACTATGTGGAGAGAGAGTTTAAGTACAACGTTATTGTCGATCCGATTATCAAGCTCAGCACACCGGAGCAAGGGTTCTTCTATCCCAGCGTGACGGACAATTATTCCGACGTGAACCGGGTTCTCTATGCTACGGGGAAATCCAATGATCCGAATGAGCGTTTCATCTCGGATGTGTTGAATGCGGAACGATCTGTGACGGCCATGGAAGAGCGAGAGATCTTTGAAGACATCGTGAAGGAAGTGGCGGGTGAGCAGCTGGACTCAGCCACGATCGCACATGTGTACGAGGAGATCCACCAAGTGATTGAATCCCACCAGGATGAGGAAGAACCGGCGAAGCTGGATTACACCGATGTGGAACGCGTGCTGACCGCGAGCGGCGTGGATAACGTGACCAAGGAAGCCGTGGAACGGGCGTTCGAGACCATCGTGGACGATAAGAACTATGAACTGAAGGCGAACAGCGTGATCCCGAAATTCACGTCCAAATCGATCAAGATCGATACCAAGGTAGCCACGATTACCATCAGTCCCCAGGATTTAAGGTATATTAAACAGGTGAGCTTTCAAGGCAAACGCTGCATTATGATTGAGGTTGACGAAGATGCTGTTATTGAGGGCTTCACGCTGACCACAGAGACATTGTTGGAGAAAGCGGATTGAAGGAAAACGGCGTTTGAATTGGAGTTAGGATACGTTACACCAGTAACTAAGTGAGATACTCCCCTTACGAAGAGTGAGGGGGCTTTTTTATGTTTGCGACTCTCTCACTCATTCGGAACTTATATTTTCTGTCGAACTCAAAAAAAGCTCTTCCGCGGGTGACTGGAACCTTCGCGTCGTTGATAAGATGAGATGTGGTATGTTCGGCCGAATGGATTAATGTTTCAAGCTCATGGATTTCTATATTTTGTTAACAATAGAGCAGAATAAGGCTCTATTTGGCATTTGTCAAAGCATATAGCGATTGTTGCTTATGCTATTTTGTTTTATATAAATACATAAATACCTGAGAGAGCATAATATCTTTAGGTTTGTATCCGGGAAGGACAGGGCTAAATATGATAGACTTTGAATTAAGATGTTGACACGATTCGACTGCATTCGACATTATGATGTGCTATCATAATATGAGCTGTGTGTAAGATTATGTTGTATTTTATAATCAGTTACTTCGTAAATTGGGAGCTAGAAGGAAAATTATAATAGGAAGTGCGACTATGAAAACAAACTTACAGCAGAAGCTGGAAAGTTACGGGGAAACATATTGGAACTTTGAGAAAATAAAAAGAGATGGAATTCATAAAATAGCTAGCTATCCTGCGATGATGGTTGCTCCAATGCAACATAAATTGATTGAGGATATTATCACTATGGAAGGAAATATATCTAATATTTTTGACCCCTTTCATGGTTCAGGCACTACGCTAGTAGAAGGGAATCGTTTTGGGCTGAATTTGATAGGAATTGATATAAATCCACTCGCCAACTTAATTACAAAAGTCAAGCTACAAGGAATTAATAAAGATACTATTTATAATTGTAATGAGGAACTCTTTTTAAATATAAAGAAATATAGAGAAGAAGGTGTAGAAGTACACTCTTTTGAAAAAATTGAAAAGTGGTTTAGAGAAGATGTGATATATGATTTATCGGTTATTAGAAAAAGTATTATTGAAGAAAAAGATAAGAGAAATAGAGAGTATTACTGGACATGTATGTGCGACATTATCAGAAAATATAGCAATACAAGAAGTTCAACGTTTAAATTGCATATTAAAGAAAAATGCAAAATTGAAAATATGGAAAACAATGTAATTAATGATTTTATTAATTCTGTAGAGGCTAATATTAACTCTTTTGAATCAGAAAAAACAAACGACACGTTGTTAATACAAGGGGATTCATTGGAGGAAATGATAAAAATGGAGCCTGAAAGTATTGATTTTATTTGTACGTCCCCTCCATATGGTGATAACGGGACTACAGTGACTTATGGGCAGTTTTCTATATTAAGTTTGCTTTGGATAGATCAGAAAGATTTAAATATATCCAATGACCAATTAATTGGGAATTTTTCTGCTATTGATACCTTGAGTCTAGGAGGGAGAATAGATCCGAGTATCTCCAAGTCCGAGTTCATTCCATCGGTTACTCTAGCCAATATTCTTAAAGAAATTAGTATAGATAAGCAAAAGAAAATCAAGAACTTCTTCAATGATTACTTTAATGCAATATGCAATATGATACGTGTGCTTAAGTCGGGTCATTTAATGGTACTCACATTAGGAAATAGGAGGGTTGATGACAAGGAGATAAAGTTGGACGAGATTACCAAAGAGTTTTGTATTTACAACGGCCTAGAATTGGAGGCCGAGCTTGTGAGGAATATTTCTCGAAAGAGGATGCCCGCTAGAGTTTCTCATGTAAATAACATAGGCCCAGTTCAGTCTATGAATGCTGAAACAGTACTGATACTTAGAAAAGGAGGGGAGTAAAAATGAATAGTGTCGAAATTAGAGTAGAAGAGGAGAAAGTGGTCGAGGTTATTGGGAATGTAACGAGTCCTTTTGTCGTGCTTTCTGAATTAATTAAAAATGGTGTAGATGCAAACGCAAAATCAGTTACGGTTCATATTGATACATTGAAAAACACGATAAAGGTAATTGATAATGGTGACGGTTTTACGATTGATGACATATTAAATATTGGAAATATAGCTTCATCTAGTAAAAAGAGAGATAACTATCTTTTTAACAAAAGTGGGGAAATGTTACTAGGAAGTAAGGGGCTTGCGTTCTATTCTATGTTTTCCTTAGGAGACAAAATTGAAGTGAAGTCACTGAACACTCAGGGACAAAAATATTATTTTGAATGGTCAAAGGGTGAAAAGAGGTACTACTATACCCAGGTTGATGATGAAAACTACACATTAGGAACAGAGATACTGATTTCCGGAGTTGAAGAAGATAACATTCTTTTATTGAGTTCAGAAAAAGAGTTAAGTAAGTTTAAACATATCTCATTATATAACTTTCAAGAGAAACCGACAGTGCCAAAAGTAATAGTGATTAATGATGGAGTTCGTTTTGATTTGGATGTCGAAAACATTAATGACTTTAAAGAAGAGTTTAATGCAGTTGTTTCATTTAGCTACGAACATGGAACGAATATATTAAAATATAAATATGATGTAGACGATTCTAGGGTTAAGAATACCGAGCTGGCGATTGAAATAGGTAATTCAGTTGATGTGAACGATATCTTAAAAAAAGAGTACTTAATTAAGCCAATTGGACTGTCTTTTGATGACTTTTTAACGAACGGATTAGTAGAACGTAAGGAGATATCTGTTCCAAATTTTGAAGGTAAATGGTTTATGAAACGTGATCGTAGAGGCGAAAAATTTCACAAATTTGAAAGTGGGATTCGCCTGTATGTTAATAAATTCGCTTTATATAACTACCTGAATAAGAATAATGATTGGCTTCAACTAACCAATGTCAGCCAAGCTAAGAAGAATAATAACTTTAGGCAACATAATGTATATGGCTATGTGAATTTTGATCAATTCAATGAACTGGATTCTAGTCTTATGATATCGAATGAACGTGGTGGATTTATTGAGAACATCAATTACCACAAATTTATGGATATTTTATACATATATATTCTATACATCACAATCAATATAGATTATGCGATTAAAAACAATTGTTTCATTCACTCCAGTAATGGAGATCAAGGCCAAGAAGGTCAAGGTCAAGGAGGTCAAGGCCAAGGAGGTCAAGGTCAAGGAGGTCAAAGCCAAGGGGATCAAGGCCAATCTAGCCCAAATGAAGAAGAGGAAAATAAAATATTAAAAATCCCCCAAATCACTATTTCTCAAGGGGAAAATTGTTATTTATTAGATCCAACTATTATTAATTTAACGTATACAAATGGTTTAAGGATAATACCACGTAGTGCGTGCTCAATTGTTGATAATGTGTTCTCACACGACAATTCGCATGGCGATTATAGTATTGATTACTATCATGGTGAGTTAAAAGAAACTTTATTTATAAAGGTCCAAAAGAGAAAAGTTACAGGCATGATCAATGATGATGATTTCTTTACAACTAGCAATCATTTCAACGGTACCATTGATTTAAGAGATATTAGTGGTTTAGTTAAGCAATTAGTAGGTTTGAAATATGATGACAAGTATCTGCTTTATGTCATTTCTTTCCGGGCTATTCTCGAGGAGATAGTTAAGAAATACTATTCTAAAAGACCACTACTTAGTCTTAATAGTGAGTTTAAAGATAATATTACAGGTATGTTATCTGATATTCAGTCTGTATTAAGAATAAGAAGTAATGATCCGCTAGAGAGTCAGAAACTAGAAGTGAAAAAGGTATTCAAAGGGCATTATGCATTAAACAACTTTTTAGTAGGTGTGAACGTTAAATTTGCTAATGAGAATTATGATAAGTTTCTACATTCGTTAACCCATAATCCATCAAAAATTGATAAGGGCATGGCTCTTGAAGTTGCTAACGATATTATTTTACCTTTACATACATTGTCGAACTTATTGAGTGATCAAGGAATTATTTAATTGATATTACCATCTTTCCCCTCCCAAGGTAACATCAACAACAATTTGCCTTGGGAGGGGATTTTTTTTGCGCAGCAGTTTGTAACGTTGAAACCCGCGTTGGACGGGCGGTTTAATCAGTTAGCCAGAATTGCCGGGAAACTTGATGAGGTTGCAGTTTCGACTAGAAGCTATCTGAAGTAGAGCAGCAGTTAAAACAAGAGCTTACACCGATGAAATTCCAGCATCCTTAAATTAAAAATCTTCATAACTATCTATTGGAAAGAATTCAACTTACCAACTCTAAATACAGATGTATGAAGTTGATAGATCCATTGAACCATATGAGTAGTTCTAATACACCGGTTGAAGGGTGTATTTCTTTTTACCTAAATTAGAGGGAATATAGGATCAATTGTCGAAAAATGGATGTATACATAACCGGAAGGATGAGTAGCAGATGGCTAGAACATATAAAGCAGAAGGCAGGCAGATTGCATACGTTTTGAGAGGTTTATTTATTATCGGTGGACTCGCGCTTTATTTTAGTATTCCAGGATTACATTGGGGTTTCTTCTTTGGAATTATTCTTGTTGCTGTTCTAGCAGCAGAAATTCTTGGTGCGATGTGGACACGGAAGAGACGTACGAATAAAAAGCACTCTGCTAAACCAAATCAAAAGAAAAATTCAACCGCAACAAGACGTGCCAGCAACTCAGTGAGATCAGACGAGACTATCCTTACAAGTCGACTAGACGATTTAACTGGAGCTGAATTCGAAAGATTACTTGCTCTTTATTTCCGCGATCAAGGATATACCGTTAAGGAGGTCGGTGTGGGAGGAAGCGACGGCGGAGTGGATTTAGTCATTATTGACCGTCGCGGTGAAAAGACAGCAGTGCAAGCCAAATGTTATGCGGACCATAACCTGGTTCCCGTCATGACCGTACGCGAACTAGTTGCAGCAAAGAGAAATCATGATTGTATTTTATCCTTGCTTGTCACCACCTCCGACCTGACTTCTCCTGCGAAGAAGGAAGCGGAACAGTTTAAAGTGGATTATTGGCACGGTGGTCTTGTAGAGCATAAGTTCAGAGCTTGGGGAAAGTGGCAGCCTAGTAATAAACGAAGCCCGATTGAAAAAAATGTATCCACGGCTAAATCTAAAATAGTTAAGACAAAAAGAGAGGCGGCGGCAACCAGCGATATAACATGCAAATGTGGTGCCCCAATGGTTAGAAGAAAAGGAAAACAAGGTACGGAATTCTGGGGTTGTAGTAACTTTCCGAAGTGTCGGAATACCAAAGCAATATAAACAAAACAGTTTTGCAGGTTCAGAAACTACACAACTTATTCAGTCAGTAAATGTTATACCATCACGAAGCTATTCGCTCTAAGGAGGCGCTATGATCAAAACTCTCAGAAGCTGGTGGAAAGATTCCGAAATCTCGAATCTGATCGGACGTAAAAAGGTCGATTTTTCCATTTTTGAATATGGTACGCAAATTCCTGTTGAATTTCATGTTGATTTTAGTGAAGCTAACCAGGGCAAAGCTCCGGCATTAGGCACCAGTCAAAAGATTGTATTCATCTATAAAAATCAAACATTCGAGGCTAGGCTGCAAAATGTGGATCAAAAGTCAGCAGATCGTGAAGCCCTTCAAATCCGTTATGATTCTAATAAAGAACTCAAGCAGTTCATGATCTCTCAGTTTCAAGCTACATACCAGTATATTACAGCCAAGAAAGCGGAGAACAGTGGGAAGAAGAATATAGTTGTTCCTGATGCTCAAGCCGAATATATCGAGTTCTATGCCACCGGAACACCCTTCGAATATCGAATTGAGCTAATCACCCAACAAGGGACACCTAATGTCTGGTGGGTAAATCAAGGTAACACGATCTATGCAGGAAAAACTGAAGGTGTCATATGGGCCCCTTTGAAAAATTCCAATGGTAACTCCGTCCACCATTGGGAAACCATGAGAGAAGTAAAGAGGGGAGATATTATTCTCCATTATGCCAATAAGCATTTAAGATACGTTAGCCGAGTTATAGACCCAGCCCAAATTGCTCCAAGACCTAGCAGTTTTGCCAACTCGAATTGGGAAGAAGAGGGACGGTTAGTTAGAACGGATTATTTTGTAATTTCGCCAGCTATTCCGTTAGAGCTATTCAATCAACAATTAATGAAACTGAATATTACTCAAGGCCCTTTAAATTCTATAGGTGGAGTGAACCAAGGTTATTTGTACCGGTTTACGGTTCCTGGACTTCAGCTCATTCAACACTTGTCTAAAGACGTCAATTGGCCTACTTTTACTAAATTTGAAGTCGCGAATCCGGTTATAGAGGAGACAATTACTTTGCCTGAAATCAAGGATGAAGATGTCAGAGAGACGGTTAATCAAATAAAAGCATTTATAAAACAAAACGGATTCCACTACCCCGACCCTCTCATCGAAGACTTCTACCTCTCCCTAAAAACCAAACCATTCGTCATCCTGGCAGGTATTTCGGGGACAGGTAAAACTAAACTCGTGAAGCTTTTCGCAGAGAGTGTAGGAGCTACAGGGGAAAGCGGTCAATTTACGCTGATCCCGGTACGTCCGGATTGGAACGATCCTTCGGATCTCATTGGTTTTCAGGATTTATCCGGCCGTTTTAAGCCAGGCAGGTTAACGGAAGTTATGGTCACCGCTTCGCTGCCTGAGAACCGGAATAAGCCGTATTTTATATGTCTAGATGAAATGAATTTGGCTCGGGTAGAGCATTATTTCAGCGATCTCCTTAGCTTGCTGGAGAGTCAGCGTTGGATGGATGGCCAAATCGTAACCGAACCGCTCATTCCATATGCCTCTCTGGATCGGCTTGAAGATCAAGAGCTCTATGGGGACCTTGTCATTCCTGAAAATGTCTATCTCATTGGTACGGTGAACATGGATGAGACGACCTACCCGTTCAGCAAAAAGGTGCTCGACCGAGCCAATACCTTGGAATTTAATCATATCGATTTAATGCAATTGCCATGGTCAGAAGGTGATGAAGAACAGGAAATCGTGGAAATCGCGCCGGTTTCTCAACGTTTTTTTCGTGCCGATTATTTGAATCTAGTGAACGTCGATGCAGAAAATAAAGAATTGGTGAAGCGTACAACAAACAAGCTAGTCGCGATAAACCAAACACTTGAAGAAATTCATGCCCAGGTTGGGTTTAGAATCCGGGATACGATCAGCTTCTATAGCATTTATGCGGAGCGTTTTGGATTGCTGATGGAGGATGAAGCCTTTGATTTGCAGCTGCTTCAGAAGATTTTACCTCGTATCCAAGGCAGTCATACGTCTGTAAAAAGAGTGCTTCTAAAACTTCTAAAAGTTTGTTTGGAAGGGGAATCCCTTAAGGTCAACGATTTACTGGATGACGCATCCTCCTTGTACTCCAGATGGGATGCCGGCAAAGAAGCCCCAGCTGCGAAATATCCCCAAAGCGCGCGGAAGCTGGCGTTTATGTTGAGGAGGTTAGAGGAAGATGGATTTACCTCCTTCTGGCTCTCCTAACGCTGATATCGAGTTGCTATGCGTGGAGACTAATCTTTTTACGCTGTATCTAAAAGGACGTCCAACTCATCCTACGGTCGAAACGCTAGTGTTGCATAGGGATGAGGAAGGGCAATGGATCAATGCCCTACTTAAAGTTTCAAGTCCAGCTTCTCAATTGCAAATTGAGGAAGTGAAGATTTTTTCCCATTTAGATGGGGGATTAGTGGACTGGCATGAGGGCATGCCGGCTTTTCCTTGTTTTTACGAGACTCGAAACTATGAGCTCATTGTGGAAAAGAAGCAGCAACCGCTGGACCTGACTTTTTACCATGACAACATTAGCTTGCGGGAGAGCGTTAAACCCGTAGGGAAAATGGTTCTATCCGGCATCTTGAACTTTAAAAATGAAGTCGGCTACACGGAGCTTGAATTCCGCTTGGCCGGAAAAACGGTGTTTCTGCTTGAGCTTGAAATATTCCCCGTTAAGCTGGATTACAAGGAAGACTATATGACGCTGCTGCACGAAGTGAACAGCCAGATTTATAACCTTTCGTTTGATTTTATGAGAAGGACTTATCAGTTAACTGGGTTAAGAGAGACGCAGAGTCAAAGCTTGACGGAGTATTATACGATTCTGCAATTTGTGTTTGAGCGTTTGCTGGAAGCTGTAAGACGGATTACGTTGCAGCCGCATCATTGTTTAGTGACTGACCGTCTGGTAAAACCTGCTGAGAAGGTTCGGAAGGCAGGGAAGGAGAACATCTCTTTTTTGAACAAGAGGGCAGGCAGGCTTCTTGAAGATCCCACGCATGGATATGTCCGGATTGAGAATCGGCTTTATAAGGCGACGCATTTGATCGAATCCAAGAAGCAAGTTTCCTACGATACGAATGAAAATCGGTTTGTAAAGTGGATGCTGGAACGGGTCAAAGGGAACCTAATAAAGCTAAAACGTCGTTTGCAAGAATCGCAAGGGGTGCAGCAACGGAAAGAAGATGTTTTGCTATTACGTCGCTTAGATCAAATGGCGAACCAAGTGGAACAGGTGCTACATGCGAGCTTTTTGCGTGAGGTGGGGAAGCTGCAGCATTTCACGGTCAGTTTGGTTATGCAAATGGCACCAGGGTATAGGGATGTGTACCGGTATTATTTGATGCTTCTGAAGGGTTTGTCCATTCAAAATGATTTGCTTCGCCTCTCGATGAAAGACGTGGCGCAGCTTTATGAATATTGGTGTTTTCTTAAGCTTAATGAAATTCTCGGTAGAAAGTACAAGCTCAAGAGCCAGGATATCGTAACGGTAAATCGGAACGGCATTTACGTAACTTTAGATAAGAAACCGACAGCCAAGATGGAATATGTGAATCCAAGAACGGGTGAAGTGTTCACCCTCTACTACAATTTAAGTTTCGGAAAAAGCCAAACCCCAACACTTTCACAGCGCCCCGACAATGTGCTGACTTTAAGTAAAAAAGATGCCGGGCGGGAGAAGGTGTATCAGTATATCTTTGATGCAAAATATCGTTTGAATCCGGCTTATGAAGGTGATGCTTACTTCAATGCTTATCAGGCGCCGGGGCCAGTGGAAGAGGACATCAATACGATGCATCGTTACCGGGATGCGATAGTCAGCCTGAATGCTTCTTCTCAGGAATATGAAAGGAATATGTTTGGGGCTTATGTTTTGTTCCCTTATCATGATGAAGAACGATTCAAGGAGCACCGGTTCTATAAAAGCATTGAGCTGATGAACGTGGGGGCGTTCCCTTTTTTGCCGGGATCGACGAGGCTGGTAGAGCAGTTTTTGGACGAGATTATTTTAGACAGTCCGGAGAAAGCGTTTGAACGATCTACGAAGCCGCGGGGAACCCAGGAATATTTTGCAAATAAATTAAGTGGAAAAAATGTCTTGGTCGGCTCCCTACGAGACGTCTCCCAGTTGCAGGTTATGCTGGATCATAACATCTACCACATGCCGCTCAGGAACCTGTCCGACGCGAAAATTTTGACGCAGCTGGAGTACATCGCAATGTGCCAGTCTCGGAAGAATTTCGATCATACAGGCCATACGGGAATTCACTATTATGGCAAAATCAAAGACTGGCAGGTCGTCCGTCGTGGGGAGATCAAGGAACGTCCGGCTCGGCCGGGTAAAGAAAATGAGCTGTACGTCAGATTCACCTTAGAGTCCTGGGAGAAGCTTGAGCAGCCTATTCAATTAGGCGGGATAGGGATTTATACGGTTCTGTATACGTCGAAATATATGCTGGACCGAGCCCGTGAACTTGCTGAATTAAAGCTGGAGACGGAAGAGCAGCTGCAGGAATGGCGGGAGAAACGGCGTGCCGGGAAAGTAAAGGTTAAACTAGATCATACGTATGTGGACTTGGCGAAACAGGTGAAGGTTGATTTATTGGAGGAAAGTGATGTGAAGAAGGAATAATTAACAATGCGTAATCGCGCACGGGGAATTCGCAGATCGACCATGTGGTGATCACCCCGCAAGGTTTATTTATCATCGAGGCAAAGAACTATACAGGGAAGACTAGGGGTCCGCGAGGCTAATTCATTGACTGCTGAGCATGTGGAAAAGGCGGGGAGTGTGGGGAAGAGTGATAGGTAGTAAGGAGTAAGAAGCCCATTCCGCTGGAAATAAGGCTGTAATACGAATGTCCAAACTCGTAGGGTGGAGGTAGTTATGTGACATTCATAGAATTGGAGTTATCAGAAATTACTTGTTAAGCTAAACAATGGGGGAAGAAACGTGGACGCTGTTAGATACCTAGTTGAAAATGGTAATTATCTTAAAAATTCTTTGATTGGACTTTCTTTTATATTTGGAATTATAGCTGCAATAATTGCTCTGTTTTCAAAAGACAAAAATGAAGAAAAATTGTTTAAGTCTTCGGGTATCTTTCTCGTTTTTATTCTTTCAATTATTGCAAATAATACTTGGGTTAGTGCTGTTTCAATCTTCATTATTGCAACGATAATTACCAAATTAGAATTTTTGGAGAATCTGGCTGCACTGGCATGGGGGAGAGATAAGTTCTGGGAATACAGAATTGGAGATGCTAATCCCAAAGAAAAAGATGAAAAATTAAAACAAGAAGAAAAGGAATTAAAAGCCGATGAACCCAAATTATCTAAAAGTAAAAATTATAAGAATATTATTCTTCAATTCGAAATGGAAGTTTATAAGGCTCTCGTAGAATCTTCATTATTCCTTGATCTTAAGCCAGAAGTATCTTTAAGTAACATGAAAAGGACTTTCGTTATAGATTTATTGGGAAGAACATTTGAAAAAGATTTTATATTTGAAATTAAGGCATCTCTTAATCGTGATGCAATTTATAATGCAATGAAGCAACTGCAAAATTATATGTATGCCTATAAAAATAGCCAATCAAATAATATTTTACTTGGCAGAGAAGTCAAAGGTGTGATTGTAATAAAATCTGGAGTGCAGCTTCCTCCAATTGTTTTTGAAAATATGTTTGTGCTTGTATATGATTCAGAGCTACAAGGTTTCACCAATGTAGATGATTTCAAAAAGTTTATACAATAATTGTGTATGTTCAAAGGGGTCAATTAACTTCTGATAACATTATATTCACGCGGCTGGCCGGCTGGTGCCGTCCTTTGGTCCGCCCGAGGCCTTTCGAGGAAGTGGCGTCAGGCGGACAACCTTGCGAACCTAACCGCAGTCGCGGCTGGCAGCTGAAGCTGCCTAAAGGTTCTGGGGTTCGTGAATACGGGGAACGTTAGATGAAACCTGCGGAAAGCATATAAAACTATAAAAAAAGAGAAAAAACAATATAAGGAGCTAAACGATGAAACATCCAAAACATATTCTTTCGGCAGCTGCAATTGTGATTAATGATAAGAACGAAATATTACTCATTAAAGGACCAAGAAAAGGCTGGGAAATGCCTGGAGGATAAGTGGAAGAGGGAGAGTCCTTAAGCCATGCTGCAATAAGAGAAACAAAAAAAGAGTCAGGAATAGACATAGAAATAAATAATCAAATTCTGCGGCATATTTCAGAACACAGGGAATTCAATTTGTAATACATTTTTGTATAGAGTTTAATGATGAGAATAATATTTGAGAGTATCTCAAGTAGCCGCAAGCAACATCTAACATAGTATTCACGCGGCGGATCGGCTGAAGCCGATCCTTGGTCCGCCAGAGGGATTTCGAGGAGCTGGATCACGCGGACAACTCTCCGAACCTAACCGCGTCGTGGTAGGCCGTTAAGGGTCTTAAGTTTCTCGGGTTCGTAGATACAACAACGTTATAGGAAATTCGCATTTATGATTCAAAACAATCAAACACCAAAATGGAGAAAAAATTATGAAAAAATGTATGTATTGCTTAGAAGAAAGATCGGGTCTTACTAGAGAACACATTATTCCAGCTGGGTTACTTGAGATGTTCCCAGAACAAGATGTTACTTTTAATGCTACAACCGATAAGAACAATTGGTATAAAGATAACAAAGGTCTCGTCATTAAAGATGTTTGTCCAAAATGCAATAATGACATATTGGGAGCCTTAGATGGTTATGGTGTAGGGTGGATACGGGAGTATTTTGCAAATAAATATAAAGATGATGCTAGATTGAATGTACAGTATGATTACCATTTGCTTCAACGTTGGCTATTGAAAATAATATATAATACACTTCGATCTTCTAATGTAAAATCAGATTGGTTTAATGAAGTACTCCAATACATTTTATATGACAATCAGGATAATTTACCGCCTGTTTCGATCTTCGGTGGAATACATGTTGACATGACAGCATTTGGAGAAGAAAAAGCCTTGTTACTAAGCCCAATAAGTTCCTACAAACCTTTATATGTATATCTGCAACCTACAATTCTACAAAATGGTGTCGCTTTTTTAATGAGAAGAAAAATACCAATTGACAAAGATGTTCTGAAAGTTCGTAGAACTGAGTGTATGTTTACTATTAGATTTGGGTCAGCTATGTTTTTAGTTGTTTTATGGAATAAGGATATATTCCCTTATAAAATTAAAGAATTTAATAACTTTTTTGAAAAGCATTATCCCTATAAATTATTGACAGCAGACCGGACTGAAGTTGTTTTACAGCGTGTGACAGATAGTATTAATTGTTTTCAGCCTGGTATCATACAAAGTAACAAAGCAATGCAGGAAGCGGATGAAGGTATACGTCAAGTCTTAGGTGGCAGAACGGTTTTTGAAACTCAGGCTGAATGGGATGAAAATTGGTCAGAAGAGAAACAAAGGGAAGGTAGATTACTTATTGATAAACTTGCGTTTCCAAACAATAAAAGTATAGAAAGAGAGTATAATGAATATTTTAGCGCGAAAAAAGAGAATAATTTATAGCGATTCAGGGAAGTTGCGAACATCCTATAACATCGTTTTCACGCATCAGGGCTTTCGCCCCTTGGTCCGGCAGAAGATATTGACAGGTTAGCATAAGCTACCGGACACACCCGACTTTGTCGGGCGTCGTGAACACATTAAACGTTATGTGAAAACACTGCATTAATAAGGCGGATGTGTACCCAATGTCTTGGATACAGTTTAGTTTATCTATTATATTGTACTTAGTTTTAGTTTCCACAAATTTTATATGGTATTTTAAAATAAAGAAAAAGTTCTTTTATTATTATACAGCTTCCCCTATAAATTGGATGCTGCAAACAATAATATTGTTATTTGGTTTAAATGCAAAGTCTGACTTTATTGAAAGTAACAAAGGCCTCTTTATCATAATCCTCACTTCAATAGTTGTTTTATTAACAGCGCAAATTTTATTTTTTGTTATTGTAGTTCTAATTGAGCTTACTAAATTTATTAGGAATGATTCAGATTTTAATAATTTCAAGCCAAAATATCAAGGCGTTGCATTAATTGTTTTGCTAATTGTGATTCTTATTGTCCCTAGTATCATATTTGGGATGTTTTATGAGTTGTGGGTGGACTACGTAAATATTGTTGATCAAAATAATTTAAAAATGAGAATGTACGATTACATCTATTTTGCTATAGGTATAAATTATTCTCTTCCAATGTCAGGAACACTTGAAAAGCTACAAGACCTAATAAATATGAACTATTACTTAAGGACATTGCAAATTATACATATACTCTTGGCGAAACTATTAGAGTTGATTTTGATTGGTTTTATAATTTCAAAGATATCAAAGTTATTGGAAAAAAATAAGGAGGACTTTTATGTATCGGAAGAAATTAAGCGACTCTATAAGTTAAGGAACCAAAAAATAATAACAAACGGACAATTTGAATTAATAAAACAATCCATAATCAATAGAATTTCTTGATTGTATCTTCAGGAACTAAACAACCTAGGTTCGGTATTCAACCGGACTTAGGTTGTTTGAGCTGCTATTTTAAAGCCGGAAATAGTGAAGGCAAGTTCAACTCGCTCAGCTTTTTTTACTATTACCGTCCATCCGCTGAAAAATCTCGATCAGTATATTTCTGACCATCTCTATATCTTTTGGATCACGTTCTCTCAGCAATGAGACAACTTCTTTCAATGTCGATTCCTCTGGCAATTCTTCCTGTTCCTTCAAATATGTAAAAAGTTCATAAACCCCCACGCCTAAGGCATTAGCAATCTTCCCTAAATTTTTCATGGAGATATTACGTTCGGCGCGTTCAATAAAACCAATATAACTTATGTTGAAGCCAGCTTTCTCTGCCAAAGCTTCTTGAGACAGTCCCTTTAATTTACGAAGATCCTTTATGCGTGCTCCGACTAATTTTAGAATATCTGACATCGTTACACCTCTCTTTAATAGAAGTGTAGGGAAAGTTTTGACTTGAAATAATATATAAATAATAAGTTAATTGAAATAATTACTACTATATAGTAATATTATGTATGTATTTTATCCTAAATTAGGATATTTATTCATGAGGTATTATTGCTTTCCAGATGTGTGTGAATAATTCGATACGTATACTTCTAGGGCATCGTAAATTTGGCAAGGTCTATAATGCGGAACAATCGTAGTTGAGGAACCGCAAATAATCGCAATAGGAGCTGAAGCATGTGAATCATTCAACCTCCATCGACAAAGTCAGAGAAAGTAGGAATAAGCCGTTAATAATCCAGGAACGAAATTTGGGTCAAGCCAAAGGCATGATCAAAATGCAACATCTTGCACAGATCCACATGAACTCTGCCGCGCGGATGATGCATCCAACCTCTGCACATGTCTGCGTCTTGTTTAGTGACCGCGCCTTCGAGTACATGCTTAAGGCGTTGTATATGAAGAAGAATAACTGCATGCTTCCTCCGCCTTCTTTTAAGCTTCAGGATATCTTCCAGTTAACGGCGCAGGACTCTGTACCGGATTTAGATAGGGTATTGTTCATATGCACAATCCATTTTCTGGCCGGCTGCAATGACATTTCCCTTTTGCAAAATGTAACTCCCTCACAGCTTCAGAAACTGCTGAACAAAGTGGATGATGTACTGCTTCACCTGTCAGCCAGAGTCGGATCTCATCCTTCCGAGTCGTACCGCTCTATTTTTCACAAATAAAAAAAGCATGCTAGTCAGTTAAGCCGAGCAAGAGGATTGGTTTCTTTTGTTAGTGTAATTTCCTATGCGTTGTAAAGAGATATATATACGTATAATATGAACATGAGACGGACAACTTTTGGGACTGGCCCAAAATTACATCTGAGATTTTCTACCGTAATAATAAGTAACGATGGCAATCAACAGAGATTCAGAAGATTCTTTGAACCGAAAAATACGGAACCATCCACTATTCCTCCAACTCTCTCTCATACCCCTCAACTAAAACCGAAGCTTTAACCTGAAGCGCCCTTGCTAAAGCAGTAATCGTGAGCAAGGAGGGCGCTTTTTGTCCGTTCTCGAGCTTACTAATATAAGACCGGTCAACGCGGGAATAGTCGCTCAACTCATTTTGAGTGAGCTTTTTTCTTTGCGGATTTTACGCAGCGCTCTGCCGAAGGCAAGAAATTCTAAGGATTTCTCACTATCATTGGCCACGTTATAACCCCTTAATGGATAGTTAAATAATCATAAGACCTGTCGCGTCGACTTCACTTACCCACTGAAACATACCATTCTGTTTATGAAAAATAAAGAATTGATAATGATACACTCTCTTTTTTAGACATTCTCTGCAGATTTTATGAAACAATTTATAAACTAAGAGTGTCTTACATATTAAGGAGAATCTTCCTCCGGTGTGAAAGGGGAGAGCATAATGAGAAAGTTTAAGACACTAACCTTATTCGCAACTGCAGCACTGGGGATTTCCATGGTCTTTGGTGGAGATAATCATGCATTGGCTTCTAGCATCAAAGTGATCGGGAAGAACGGCCCCATTTCCTCGGATGTTGCACCTTACTTAAAGAAGGGAACCGTGCTGGTAC
>QEQW01000413.1:0-24632 GCA_004016085.1 Claviceps quebecensis
CCCGCCCCCCTCTGCCAGAGGCTTGCGCTAAACCAAAAGCCAGTGGAGGAGCCAATGGCATCGCTGAAAACCTTTTCGAGCAAGGGTCATCAGACCCACGGGCTTCGATGAATTTACTGAGTAAATACGGTAGGTATTGCTTGGCTTGAGAGGTGGCCGAAATCGGATGAAATCGGCACGGCCAGGATGCTTTTGCCACCTACGGAGTACACATCTAGGTACCTACAGTACTCCGTACCTACATTCCCATAACTTAGGTGTTACTCCGTAGTATATAAAGTCGTGGCTCGTGAGTCGTGACAAGAAAACGCGGGTTGGGTGCTGAACCTCCATCGAGCATATTTCCAAAAGACAACTTGACCGTCAGTCATCCCAGTAGCCAAGTTTCCGCCCAAGGTGTAGGTGTGTGTGTGTGTGTGTGTGTTTGGTAAATTTTTGGGCTAAATCCATGCCATGCGTTTCTGACACGTTGATGTCGCCAGTGTGTACTCCGTAAAACGCTTTATTATTAGCTTCTTAGGAAATACTCCGTACGCTTCTCACGGTTCTTACCGTTCTGACTCCTGAGCCGCAACCATGTTGAAAGGTCCGCCCAGAATCAAAACTGCTCTAAAAAAAAAACCCCCAATTCCTTCCACACAAGTCCCCCATTTCTGCAATCCTGCCTTTCCATGTACACACTCCGTATACTTGTGTAGCCCCCATTTGCATCATTTTCAGAGAGACGCCTGCAGCCTGCTTCACCTGCTCAGCTCGCCACCAGGTCTCCAATCCTCGAGCGCAAGCACTTCCCCTGCTCAATTGATCTTCTTGCCTGACTTTGCGCCAGCTCTCTCGCGCTCGCGCTTGGCGTATATACCGGCAGTAAAAGGGTCTTCATAACGCAGAGCGATTACATAGACGAGGTACACCCAAGCGGTAACCAAGATACCGGCTGGTTTGCCAAGGAGCAGAGCCGTGCCCAAGAAGCTCATGGTCGAGCCCAAGTACATGGGACAGGCTGTCACATTGAAAGGAAAGCCCGTCACCATCTCATCCAGCAAGTAGCCAAAGTAGTCACCGAGAAAAGTCCCCCTGATGCCCAATCTCCATGTCGACGAGATCACAAGAGTGTTTCCTGCAGCGAGGAGCGTGTAGGCAGCAGCCTGTGAATACACAGTCAGAAGCAACGGATGCGACGGCTGCTCTGATAAAGCAACCTTGTACAGCCAGTCACGCAAAAGCCCGAGGGAGAAGATGGCAGCAGCGAGGGCATAATTCGCTGTCTTGGAATCACCACCAAACAATTTTGTGAGGACCTTGTTGTGATACTCTACAGAAGAGCCTCGGGGGTCAGCCTGACATTGAGGTTCCCATCATCGCAGAGAGAACAAAGTACACAGTGCAGTGCAATTGGGGGATAACTCTCCGGAAATCAAGGGAAAAAGGGGGCTTCGATTGCGGGTGCGAACCTTGTCGAGCAACGATGCTGCATCATGCGAAAGCCAGTCCCGTTAGCCGGCTATTACCTCGTCACGTACACGGTACATTTGGGAGAAGACGGCCAGAGAGGCGTCGCGTGGAACATGTAGACTCACTTCCAGAACAATGGATTGAAGGCAACAGACGCCCCAGATACTATAGATCACACAAACATCCAAAGCGACAATTAGTCACGGGACCATTTAGGCTTTTCGGAGGCACACAACATCAACATCACCCGCTGGGTACTTTGTACATGTTGGAGGCACAGCAGCCATATAGCTTACTTACCAATTAAGCTCTTCTTGTCGAAATCGACATAGTTGACGAGATCCCGCAGCAGGTACGCCATGGCGAATAGTTCAGACCGCCGAATGAAGCAGGCACGGGATGTCGGCAACCGGAGGAGGAATAGAAGCACTCAATGGCAGATGAGATGCCCAACCGTGCGATTGACGTCCGATAGCTAGCTGGCTGAACCCGGCGTGGTGGAGGCAGGACAGTGAGCTAGAGCAAGAGGAAAGTCGAGACTCGAGAATCGAGATTATTATTAGAGACGGAGCCTGGAGCTCGACTTGCTGGCCACAACTTGCTGGATTTCATTATGTACTCCGCAAAATTGGGCCCGCCGGACCACACCTGTGACCTCGGTTCTCACGTCATTTCGACGTTCGTACTGTGTACATACATATACCTCCTAGGTATCCGTAGGTACATACCTTATTGTGTAGGAGGTACCTAGTAGATTCGCAATCACAAGCTCGACGGTCTCGACCACAAGCACCATCAGTATTGACCACTGAGAATCGAAGCTGCAGCCTCTGGACTAAGCACCTATTCACGAGTTCTTCTTTTTTTTGCCAAAATCAAACGTGAAGTGGATATCTTGCAATGAAAGAGACGAGCGTCTCAAGTCTATAAGCCGGATGATGGATCCCACTGTACGCATACATACCTAGGTAGCGGAACTACAGTCTTTGTGTACTCTACTAGGTATGTGCATACTATTTCCACGGCTTCTGGCCCAAGTCAGACAGACCAAGTAGAAGCATCCTACATAGTTACTCGCAATTGTCTTACTGCTTGTCACACGATGGCGCTGTATACAACAACGTGTCCTTTTTCGTCCTTTGAAACAGTCAAGCCTTCACATCCACACTCAAAGAGTCAAGCCATTAGGTAGGTAATCACCAACCTTCCCTAAAACGGCTCACCGCTTTCACGGAAGAAAGAAAACGGGTGAGAACGAGTTGACGTTTGAGGCTGCTTCATCAGCGCGCGACTCATATTTTGGTCATTGGTATCATTAAACGAAAAAAAAACCCCAGTCTATCTGTGTTTGCTTGCTTGCTTGCTCGAGCCGCTTTGCGCTGGTTGCAAAAAACAAAGCCGTCTCAGTTCCGGCGAGCCCGAGTCTTTTTCCCTGTTGGTATCGTGTTGTCTTCCTCTTCTTCATCGTGACCCTTTTTAAGATCCTCTGTCAACCCCCACTCTTCCTTATCGTACCAGTCCTCGCCATCCGACATGTCTCTCTTGGCTCCGCAGTGAGCTTCTGCTTTGGCCCAGTGTAAGACGTTGCTTCGAAGCCTGTGTGCTCGCAGTAAGCCATGGTGTAGCCGACTTGCGCCCCGGCAGACTTCTTCTTGTTTCTGGACATAGAGTGCCAATAGCCGTCTTATGTCGTCGGCTTCGTTTTCCGGAAGGCCCATGTTTCTGTCTGGTCTGGCCCCCGGGGGCGCAACGAATAAGGGGTGGAGATACGATTCCTCTGCTGATTTCGAGGCGGCTGCCATTGTGGACTGTACTGCCTGTGAGCCTTGACCTATGGATGTTGCAAAGTGTGATCTTTGCTGAGATGGCGTGGTCCTATTGTCGGCGCTTGCCCTCCCAGTGTGGTCCAACGGCTCTTGTGGGACGTCTTCCCTTTTCTCTCCATTTTCTGGCCACTGCTTGCTTTGTGCCTCTCTGCCGTGACTCTTTGCGTCATCTTGTGTATTGGGAGCGTCCGTCATGGATGCGTCACCATCAGCTGCTGCATCTACAGGAGTCGATTGATGCTCCGAATTCGGCGCACCATCACCAAAGTCCCTGGAGGTACCATTATTGACAGCCGCGCGTGATCCTATCGCAGCGTCATCGCCCGAAAGACCCTTTAGAAAGCGAGCGACGTGCTGGTCTGAATACAGATTGACATCGTTGGTGCCCACTATTGTCTCGCACGGCACCCAAACACAGTCTCCACATAATGAGGTCAACAAGCGCCTGACTTGCCACAGAGATTGATTTTCTTTGTGCATGATTTTGCAGCTTTGTGTGATGAGCTCGGTCAGGGTCTTCGAGGTAAACGGTTTGGAGAGTGTCGGGTGTTGTGGTAAATCGCTCGCGGATGTGAGAGGTGCCAAGACATCTGCAGAAAGGTCAGACGCGGCGCGTTATGGCAATTTGTGGGCCAATCACTTACGTTCGAGATGAATGTTGCCATATGGGTTGAGATCAGCGGCGGCCAGTTCGGCGTCCCCGATTCGATCAGCGTCATCGTCACTGCTAACCTCGTAGCCTTCGTCGTCGATAAGTGGAGGATTTCGGTATACTATGCTTCGTCGTACGCCGGCGTATTCCACAGTCTGAAGCTCCACACGCAATCGGTCAGATCAAAGCTGGCTTCAAAGTTGGTTGTAGGATTGAAGTGGTAGCGACCATCATTGACAAGTCTCGTACCTGTTTGTAAGCGCTCGAGCTGGTTGTTGGTGCTAATTGTCCCTTGTGTGCAAATCGTGCCCTCTTCTGGAGCTTGTGGCCACGATTCGTAAAGCTGTCGATCTCCGAGTCAGAGTCGGATTCTGCCATGACGGGGAGGGTTAGCGACAATTTGTGTCCGAGAGCTCGGTCGGCGAAGTGAAGGAAGACGGCTTACCGTAGGCTTTCCTCCTGAACGCTTTCTTCATGCCGGCTATTGTCTCGGCAAAAAGAACTTGTTGCGTTGCCATTGCGGTGGGCTGTCGGATATCAGTCGTTGGGTGAACTCGCCAGTTCCGCCGCGAAGGAGGCGTAGTGTTGTGCTCTGAGGCTTTCCTGAGAGGAATCTAAGTTGACGCAAGGCAGGCGTTGTCGTCTAGACAGCGAGTATGGCGGAGATAGCTATGAGCGTGCTTCTTGGAGAATTCGACGTGTTGCAACTTGCGGGGGACTGGGGAAGCAAAATTGTCGTGTGACCGGGAGAAGCGAGGGGAACTGGGAACTGCATGTGCCGCGCCAGGCGCACCACCATGGCAGTGACCAGCAGCGATAAGCAAGCAACATTTTGCACCAGACCAGATTTGCGACGCGCAGATGCTAAGTGGCAATATCGCGACCGCCTTCCCGGTTGAGTAGGGTCCACATTTATTTTACTGAGATGGCCAATCAAGTCAACATCACGGTTGCCGCCCATGATGACGGGGCCGACGTTAAGCGCGCGCCCAAAGCAGCAACTTTAATCGAGGCAAACATCTTGAGCTGCCCGGACCGCAGCTCCAGCGATTGTCAGCATACCTAGGAAAAAAGGTTTTGCAATGCGTCCCCTCTGAAACGTCAAATCTGTGCACTGATGCTGTGACAATGGTCTTTTGAATACCATATCTCTTTGATGTCTGCAGTTTTTCCATGAGCAAGAACAGCTAGCCACGTCCAGCACGACCAAAAACACACCATACCTGGCGAGAAATCCGCAATCTGGACAGTATCGGCCTTCACGCGCGTGCCTACCCAAGATACATAAATTTCATCACTCAAGAACAACGCTGATATGAAGATAGCATTTACACGAGGTTTGAACGAGGAATTATGACCGACAGCTGGACGACCATTAGCATTAGACGCATCACGCGCAGGAACAGTGCATTTGATAGCGTACATGTCTGGCGAGTTTGTGATTTCTTCAAACGATTGTAGTATATCGAAGCCCATTGCCACCAAGGGCTCGTACGCGTCGTCTACGACCTAGAACAGCTCGTCAGCATCGCCACATCCATACGGAAGACCTTGGGACCTACCCAGCTCAGTACAGCCATGGAGCATTTCTGGTTCTTGCTTTGACGGATACCCATGAGAGCTAGTCCTTGTAAAATCAGGGTCGCTTGAGGCGAGGATGTTACAGTCGGCGCAATAATACCGCCGACATCTCCATGGTCCGATTGTAGAGAAGGTATACACGTAGCCAGGGCGCTGGCTCGGCGGCAAATAATGACGGTTCCAACGAGACTACCAAATGGATCCTTGGCTCGCACAACTCCACATGTGTTGCTTTCTGAAAGGGCGCGTATATATAGCTCGTGAACCTCTGGGTTGGCATTTGCGCGAACGTGATGTGACACACAATCCGCATTCTCTAGACCGTGAATCAGATCAAAACTGATACTAATTGTTTGAAGGCGTTGAAGAAGCCCATCAGGGGAAGTCCAATTAGGTAGGTCGTTGATAATCATGTTGGTCAAGCGGCGTGGGAATTTCGTGTCCCAGCCGCTGTTAGAGAACCATTCTTTGACCGTGTCGGCTTCGATATCCAGGGGTACGCCAAGGAACACTCCCGGAAAACACATCCCGATTTTGACTTTCTCGAGTCCTCTCTGCTCTCCAATACTTTTCAACGCTCGTTTGTGAAGCGATCGCCCAATAGAGACATTACGTTTACCAGGCTCGACAAGCAATGCACCTATGATGCCATGACCACCGACAAAGTAGGTAGAAACAAACCCGTACAATGCTCCTGTACTGCTGTTTCTCACGACAAAGTGGTTTTCCTCAATGTTTGGGCTGTAAAGCTCGAAAGATGCCGCTCTCGTTGACTTGAGGAAATGAAGATCTGGAGCACTGGCTCGATGTACTCTCCTGAGCAAGTCATCCAGACCAGCAAAGTCTCTGGTTCGGTCGTACTCCTCTACAAGCCAGTGTTGTCTTGACTTGAGCACCTTCTTGCTCTTGCGCACCGTTCCGGGCATGCTCCCCTTGGGAACGATCTCGCCCACCAGTACCCGGACCAATGCAGACAGGGCAGTTTCTGTAAAATCGAACGTGCAGATGTAGGTTCCTATAGATTTGTCCATTGCGAAGTCGTATGGGGAGCTCACAGCGACGACAATTAGCTGTTTCTTATTTCCCTTACTTCGGTGCAAAGAGCACATCATGTCGACGTGCTTGGTGAAGCCGGCTTGGTACATGTTTCGATTGGCGTCTGCTGTGATGATGATAATACATGAAGCTCTACGTATCAGATTCTCGTGGACTAGTTGCTCGTCAGCAGATGGACCTTGAAAAGGCATCTTGGAGTTAAACTCCAGAGTTCCCGTCGTGATTCGTACCTGGTCTCACACCATTTGCCGTATAACTCGTGTGAAGAAGCTTCTCGTTGCGCAATCGAGCCAAGTTTCTCCCAAATTGGCGAAATACACCCTCACCACTCATTATCGAACTCCTTTCGCGTTCTTTATGTGCCCAGTCGTCGTGCTTCGTGACAGACTTCGGCCCGTTCTTTCTAGATTCTGTTAGGCTCCGGGTCATGGCAGAGGCGGGAAGCGGTTTGACGAGCGGTGTGAGCAGTAGTAGCTCTTCACCAGGATGCATGGAGTTGGAGAGAGGCAAAAGCTTCTCTTTGTCGCGAACAACAGTGATAGACTCGTCATAAGCCTGTCGGGAGAGTGAAAGATGAGACGAATGGATCTGAGACAAAAGGGAAACACCTGGAGGATTGAGAGCCCTCGCCCAGGATGTACTAGACCTCTTAAGGTGTAGAATGCGTCGTAGAGATGTGAAAATCCTCTGTTTCGTTATAATTCCATTATCGTAGCCAAGCTTCAAGCCTTTGATAGCCTCAAGCTGAACATCGTAGGCACGACAAAGGAGGACCAGATCGCACCCCGCTTCAACGGCCATGACCACTCCATTCTGCACGCCCAGATCGTGACTGAGGGCCTCCATTTCTAGACATTCAGAAATGGCAACTCCAGTGAATCCAAGCTCGTTGCGCAGTAAATCTTCGACGACCTGGTCAGAGAGACAGGCATGACTCACATTCATGGATGCGTTGGAGATGCCACAGCCGCCGACAAACATGGCGTCCAGCTTTCCAGACGCGATGGCATTCCGAAAGGGAACGAGTGCGCTTAGACTCAATTCCTCCAGAGTCTGTGTGATGATAGGGACATCAAGATTAGAACCCTGGAAATCTAGATTACCGTACGATGGGAAATGTTTTCCGGCAGTGGCCAGTCCAGCGTCTCGGACACCGCTAAGAGCAGCAAGACCATATTGAGAGACTTCCTGAGGGTCATCTCCAGTAGCACGAACACCAAGCGGCTGGGGCTTTGTATTGTTGAGAACATCTAAAACGGGGCCGAGCATTAGATTCACACCGCATGCGGAGATCTCGGTTGCAGTCGCCTTTGAGATCTCATAAGCCAGTTCAATGCGTCCCGTGGCTGCGACACCCATAGCACTAGGAAATTGGCAGACGTAGTCCTCATCAAATAAACTGTTGACGCCGCCATTTTCTTGGTCTAAAGCAACGAGCAGTGGGTGAGGATGACCAGAGTTCTTGGCAATGGTCTGCAACTCTCGGACAAGTTGAGCTGTTTCTTGGGCAGCTAATCCGTTGAAGTCAGCTCATCTAACTCATCTTCCCTCAAGACGAAGCTGAGCAGTTCGACACGACATGACACCATGCTTTCGAAGAAAACTCATTTATACGCGTCGCATATTGCAGAGCAGCTCTCGGACCTGATGAGTCGAGGCCGGATTACACCAACATTTCAAATTTTTTGCCGTGAGAATAATAGACCCGAGGTGATTGTCCTCGATTAGACTCTTGATCTGGGGGGTTACTTGCGTGCCGTCCCAGCCCATGATCATCATCTGGCCGATCGCCCTGCTCCAATACAGCGGACAGCGTGTACGTCAGCGTCTATTCCGCGAGAGAATGCACAGAGATACAGCGTAGAAACTACATGAAACCACCACCCGAGAACATCACAAAGTGACATGTGTAGTTGCATTTCACCAAACAAGAGGGAGGCCATACCAATCGAGGTTATGCCATAGTGGGTCCAAGTCGCTGGTCTCAGAAGTGGCAGCCATTGTGGTTCGAACAAGACGGACGGCGGGGTATCTACTTTGCTGCGGCCATGGCCATAGTGACAGTACGGCTTGCGGTGCACTCGGCAGTTGAGGCCAAAGACAGACCCTCACGAGATGGCCGGCGCTGGGTTACAAGTCTGGTTGACAGGTATGTACCTCCTGGAGGAAGCAGAGTGTTGGTGTCTGGCGTGAGATGATGGACGCCGTCGTCAGGCAATCCGCCATCCTTTCCGTTCCCTGCCGCCGTAGGTGGGGCTGACTCAGGCGGTACGTACCAATCCTATAAGGAACATACCTAACCTACCTACCTTGAGGTACCTTGTACGGAGTACATATGTACGTATTCGTAAGCTACCGGTAGGTACGTAGGTACCTAGGTAAGTTTCCAGAGTCAACGTTACATGGGCCTAAAAGCCCATTCCTGTCGAAGCTCTCCTCTCTCACGTCGCACAGGTTTCATAGACAGCCACACCGTGGCAATGGTGATGGCCGAGTTACGATCCTTTAGTTCGTTCTTTCTGCACTTCGCGGCCGCCCTGTAATATGACGTCTTTACACGGCGCCGAAACCGGGCGCGTGTCCATCTGCTCTTGGCGGAGATGCCAGACTGATAACCACTCACTAGGTAGGGATGGCTAATAGCGGACAGGATTTCGCTATGCCGAGTAGATATGATAGAAAGCGTCACGCAGATACGATGCCGCTGGAACCAAATCATACCGATAGTCTGAAATTTCGCCCTCAAACTACCAGCAGTATTCATACCCTCCTATGTCATCATTGTCGTCACTCTTGCTTCTTCTACGTCGTTGAGCTCAGCCTTGCATTCATCTTCTGCCAGAACTGCTCGGCCACTTGACATCCGCAAATCGAAACCTTCAGTTCGACATAGTCATGCCTATCGCGCTCTCCCCCAAGCTTCATCCCAGGGCAAACAAGGGCCTGATCAAGTTCACCAACTGCCGCCTGGTCAAGGGTGATGGATTGGTCCCCGAAGACCTCTGGGTCAGCTCTGTTACTGGCACCATCATCAATAGCCAGGCCAATTTCTTTGACGAATTAGTTCTACCAGATGAAACCATCGATCTTGGCGGACGAATCGTCTCGCCAGGAATGATTGAGTGCCAGCTAAACGGAGCGTTCGGCTTCAATTTTTCCACCCTCCTCGACGACATGTCCCGATATGGCAGAAAGGTCCGCGACATCAACAGGTTGCTTGTACAAACGGGCGTTACATCGTACCTCCCCACCATTACCAGCCAGCGACCAGAGTTGTACCAGAAGGTGAATATGGAGGTCTCCCCTATTGAAGCCGTCGCTCACTGGGTGCAGACCTGCATGTGTCTCTGATGCACCTTATTTGCTGACAGCAACCATATACATAGGCGCTGCCATTCCTTGGACCTTCAGGGCGAAACCGAGATTCTCAGGACGGCGCCGAGTCGCTTGGTGCTCACTGCGAGGGGCCATTTCTGAACCCAACCAAAAATGGAGTCCACGATGTCGATGTGATGCTTGAAGCTTGGCGGTTTGCCGACATTGAGGCATGTTACGGCGTTGAGAACTTGCAGTCATGGCGTGAGGACGAAGCGATACGCGTCAAAATGGTCACAGCGGCACCGGAGCGCGGACAAATGATGAAGTTGATCCCGGAGCTGGCTTCGCGTGGGATCATCTACTCGATTGGCCACTCCGAAGCAACATACGAGGAGGCATCTGAGGCTATTAGCCAAGGCGCGTCCATGATTACGCATTTGTTCAATGCCATGCGGCCTCTGCATCATCGAAATCCCGGTATTTTCGGGGTGCTTGGCAAGGCCGAGACCTTGACACGGCCCTATTTTGGTGTCATCTCTGATGGCATTCACTTACACCCAACCACAGTCAAGATCGCCTTCAACGCCCATCCTGATGGTTTTATTCTCGTCACAGACGCTATGCATCTCGCCGGACTGCCAGACGGAACGTACCCCTGGATGAACGGGGGGCAGATGTGCAGCATTGTCAAGAAAGGATCAAAACTGTTATTGGAGAACTCGGACGTTATTGCTGGGAGGTAAGAAATCCCAGAGAATGCGAGCCGACAAGGCATCACCTTCAGTATAGGCACAAGAATTTAGACTCGACCCGTGGCGCTCTCTGATCGCCACGGGCCAAGCTTCCCCTCCATTCTATCATATAACGGGACTACAGGCGCAAAAGCTGACAGCAGTATGTTGAAGTTCCATCACACTGATCGAATGTGTCAACAACTTCCTGCGATGGTCCGGCGCAAGCGTTCCACAAGCTCTCAAGTCTGTGACATCAACTCCAGCAGCCATGCTGGGCGTTCAAAGCAGCAAAGGAACCTTAGAGGCCGGGGCTGACGCCGATCTTGTCATCTTTTCAGAAGAGAAGTCCGCGACGGGCTCCGCGTCTCAACTCGTGCTGGAAGAAGTCTGGAAATTCGGCAGCAGGGTTTTCAGCACGGGCATTGCGGAGGCGAACTCTTATAAATGAGCATGAAATGGGGTGAGGCGGAACGAGTCTTTTGGATTGTAGAGGAGAGTCCCACCCTGCATGAGCAACAAGAATCGCCATGAAGATACGAAGGGTTTGTGTGATGAAAGAAATACATACATAGACGCAAAATTTTCCCGTTTGTGGAACATCGGCGCTGTTCATACTCTGTATACTGTAGATGGACTGTACCTACCTAGTATGGCCTATGTCAGTTGCCCACAAGCCACCAAATAGACCCAGCAAGAATCCGTGCTTCCAACATCCGTGGTGATTCGGTCGAGGACAGCCTTGTCTTTTACGAAGCCTCAAGCTTTCTCGTCGCCGTGGTAGTCTCAGAGGAACTTTCCCTTTGCATCACGTTGCCATATTATATATGTATGAGTTGCGGTTCTATGAGTCCGCCCCATTGGAGTATGTACATATAGGTAGGTAAGTGTCGCAGCGATTTCTGCACATCATGTAACCATGCGTTGCATTCATTACTCCGTAGGTAGGTATATATGTATGTTGTCTCACCTAAGATCTTGTTGTGCAAAACCTGCGGCACAGGGTATGAGGTCACATTAAACTGCGACATGTATTTCTGTCAAGGCATGATGTGACTCTAGTACATACACAAAGAGACGTTCTGGTGCGCGGATCAACACATGCTGTAATTTTCCGGATTACAGGATCTGCACATATTGTAGCTCAGTGCGAGGCCTGTTTAGAATGAAATTAAGATGGAGCTCTGCAAGGCTGGCGGAAACCGTAGGGAACGGCTTGGCAGGCTACAACACATGAGATGCTCTGTTCAAAATGGTTGAAAAAATGAGATAAGCGATGTGCACACTGCTCCGCAGTCGCGGCTAAAAGTCTGGGGAGGTGGGGCGCTCGTGTGGGGCCTGGGCTCAAGCCTCAAGGCCCAAGGGCTGACCCCCGGCTGAGAGCCTAGAGGCGTCCCACTTGCGCCCCTTCCTCGTGGCATCCATTATTAACGCCCCGCCGCACCTGCACATGGATGATGGAGCTGCACATGAGATATCAGTGACGAAAAACGGAGGCATCAAGCTCTTATCGACCCAGCGGAACGGAAGAACGGGATTCCTTCGTGTCTGGGTTCGCGCTTCCGCGTCTGCGTCTCCATCAATGAGCCGCTCTAAATAAGCCGTCGCAGCAAGCAAACGCACCAGTGACACTCGTCAGCGCCAAGGTACTGCGACCAGCGCGTTGAGCAGCGACGAACAAATTGGACTCGAAGCATTATCAGATGCCTCTCAGTCTCAGCAGGTGTCCCTCATTCGCCGGCCATCATCACACTTGTACAACGTTCCGCGCTGCGCCGCTCACAACAGCACAGTGCAGTACCCCGTCGTCGGTGACTTTCGACTCTTCGAGTCTCCTGGCGCAGGTACAAAGTCACTTTTCTTTTGCCTCCAACGTCAGCTAATCCCGTTGAACGGTGAAGACTGACCAAGTCCCGACTCCCGATCGTCCAACATCTCACGCCCCTCCGTTCCTTCTTCGGCATCCGACGAGTTTATTCTACCAGACCAGCGGAATTCTGCCAGGGTTTCGTACTTCCAACTGAACCCGTGCTGCGACGAGCCGCCTGCATCACGTTCAAACATCGCCCTTTGTCCAACGTGCACAACAGTCAGTCTGTCGATCGCGGCACTGATGGCGGGCGAACCATGCCATGGCTATGTTTACCTCTGTGCCGGCTGCGCCAGCCACTGCACCAAGTGAAACTGTGATGGTGGACCTGAATCATGCTGCACTTACCCAGTCTATAACCATGGGCGCCTTTGATCAAGACTTTCACTTTGATGAAGCTTATTTGTCAGTAGCCCATTCCTGTCTCCTACCCCTTGATCGATCACTCAGGACTCGGTCCTCGGAAATAGCATTCTCCTCCGCATCATGACACATCGATAGAGTTATCTGACCAGATTACAGTGACGGCACGCCCATTCCCACTCTCCCTTTTACACCCACGTTTGACTTTGAGCCGTTTGCCACCACATTCGACGATCCGTTTGCGTACTCGGCGCAAGCTTTCGAACCGGCATCGAAACCAGATGCCCTCGACGAAGAATCCTCGCCTCAAGAGCTGGACAACAAGCTCCTCGGATTCTCAGATCCCATTCCAAACGCCACAATTGTAGACGATGCTGGCAAAATCGTCGACGTCAATATGACCGCCGAGCTGTATGGCATGTTCTTTGTTGCGGAGGATGTATTTTCTGGCGACTCCACAGGCCGACCCCTCGAACTGACGTGTTATCGACGCAACCTCTGGCAGTGTTCCGGGCAAATCACCCTCCCAAAGAACATTGCTCACTTGAAAGACGAGCAGGGCCAGCGAATTACCGTGGACGCCTTGTCAGCGTCTATCACAGCCGTCGAGTCCATAGAGGGCAAGCCGACGGAAATCATCAGTATCCCCTGGAAAAGCTCGAATCCGCAGACCGGCCCTAGTGAAGACGCAAAGGTGGCCGGTGAACCGCCGAAAATACCTCTCGATTTAAGCACGGCGCAGGAGGCTGATGACATCCGAGTCACTCTGCCTGTGTCCTGGAAGAGACTGCAGTTCAAGCACGCCACGGCCAATAATGGGCGGCGAAAGGGTCTACAGCAGCACTACGTTGTGCATATGAACCTCATTGCCAAGTCCAAGAGCAGCAACGACACGATCAAAATTGCGCATATCCAATCAGGGCCAGTTATTGTTCGTGGCCGCAGTCCTCGCAATTTTGACGGCAGAAATGACGTTCCTCTCATCGGCGAAAGGCGGACGGAAAAGAAGAATGCGGCAGGCTCGGAAAGTGCTACGGTGAAGATGGAGCGCGAGAATATGCAGGCGTCTCTGCAGAGATTTCAATCCTCTAGTAGCAGCGTTGGCGTGAGTGAAAGCATACAACGACACTAGTGCGTGAGAGTCGACGCGCAGGGCACGCAGAGGGCTAACGAACCAACCTAAACAGATGACTCCAAGTGAATGGTTTACGCACAGCCAGAAGAAGCAGCAGCCACCTCAATCCACGAGCCAGAGTCCCCATACGGTGAAGAAAAGGGCTCTTTCGACGACCGTGAACCGATCTTCCGTGCCTATTCGATCAATCGATGGGAAGAGCATGATGGCCAGCGGAAGCCAGAGCCATCGAGTGCCATTTTCCCGCCCGAACACCGCGGTGCCCGTCAGTCTTTCTCTCTCTGAGGACGAAATGAGCCCGGCTCGAGCTGCCTCCGAGCTGCAAAGTCCCTTGATTGGAAAAATGCTTTCCGTTAATGGGCCAAGTAGCCCTGCGGACGACCCGGATCCGCTATACGAATATTTTCCGGTCACTGATTGGTGAGTTGTGTTGCACTGCCTGTCTCAGAAGCTTGCTCTTCTTCATATCTATCTTCATTCTCATCATTAATATTCTTGATAGGATGCCTCCCATCGATGCGGTATACAGGCCGCACGCGGTCCATCATACCATTGTGCCGCCTGAAGTCAAGGCTCAGCAGGGGGGGAGCAGAGCGAAGAGATATTTTACAGCTGAGTGAGAAGGAGACGGGAACGCTGTAATCTGTACAGGCCTTTTCAGCTATGCAGTCTTTGTGGACTTATTGTTATCGATCGACATCAAGCCGGATAGTCGCCATCTTCATTCCTCCGAGGCTAAGAGTGGCAATCAGATCGTTCAAAAAAAAAGGAAAAGAAAACCCATTAACACGTCACATGCCACACGTCACGACTCAACAAACCAATCAACTTTCCCCGCATGTTTGGGATGAGGTAATTAGTTTTGGGGGGCTCTTCTTTTCGTGACAGTCATGTATAAAAGCACTGCACAGACACTAGCACGCCGATTTTTACCGCCCTCTTTCTACCTCTGTTCCGTATCTTTTTACATATACCCATAGTTTGGCAGTAAGCACACATTATATATAAGTCTGTGATGGTATATCATGGTATTTTACGTCATATCACGAAATGTCACGGAGCTTTCTATCATCAACTCTACACTGGAGCGCTACGTATCATACAAGCGCTTGCGCGCGCGGGGTCGGGGTCGCAAAAGCAGAAATGACACAAAAATCAATTATCAAGTTACATATCAAACAACGAACTGAATGATCTTCCGAAACTTTTGATTGATTGGGTACTCAAGGGAGACTTGATGGGTAAATTGAAACAAAGCAGCAAGCGTCATTGCACCCCCTTAAATCCGCCCGAAGATTGTGTTAAAGCGACTACCTATGTATATGCAAACAGAAATACCAACACGCAGTAACAGTAACAGTAACAGTAACATTCGCTCACTTCCTGCATCGTCATCAACCTGCACCATGAAACCGCGCAGCCTATCTCACCAGTGACCACTGACCAGCGTAAACTACATACATACAATACCTCTCTCTACCTACCTAGATTTAGGTACCCCGTCGGAAGGCGGACCGCCCCAAGGAAGTATGCCGTCCCGTCCCGTGTCTGGGGGTGCGTAGGTAGCAATATGATTATGCCGGTGTAGTTAGATACATACGGAACAACTGCCGGATGTGCATTCGCATCGCATGCATGCACGTACGATGCTACATATCTATGTAATCATAAGAGGAATGACATGGCACATGCATCATATCATGCATGCGTGCCCTCCCCTACAGGGTCAGGTTACAGGTACATACATAGGTACATCATACATGTGTATACGTGGCGCCCAATGGCCAAGGGCCAAGGGTCTTGCGTCCGGTATCGCAGGAACGTGTTACTTTTTCTATTGTTATACGCTCCTCGTATCACATGAGTTGGGGCCCGGGGAGGGAGAGAATTGAGGGTTTGGCGGAGAGGCTGGAGTTGCGTGCCGCTTGGTGTGGAGCTGAGGGAATTGGCAATTCACGACGCACGAGAACGAGCTAGATTGAAAGAGACTCGTCGTGCACTGTAATGAGTTGCAACTTGCCACGAAAAGGATTCACGGACGGGAGTCGGGACTGATCGATTTTGAGATACTTTATTTGAGATACCTGCATCATGGGGCCAAGTAAAAGAAACGGCCAATTCACGCAATAATCGCAAGTGATATTCTTTTTCCTCAGCAAATCCAAAATGAGCGTTACGTGATATCTAAAACACGTCCTGTAATTGCTGGAGCCAATTTATTGTGTAGGGAGGCGCGAGTCTTGCTTTTTCAAAGCGAATGAACGAGTATATCATCATGAAAGACAACTCGATGTGGATCCAAAGGCCCGATTCCGCCCGAAAGCCAAAATCTAATGATGAAGATTGTTCTTCCAAGAGACGTAGAAAGTAGGAGAACGCCGTGAATGTCGTCATCATAAAAGACAAGGAATAAAGATCATGCACATTGCAACCCAAGAACGCGGAGAGAAAAGAGGAGAATAGAGCAAGACAGAACTTCTTTGTACCAGCCATCGCCTGGCACGCCCCTCTGCCGGTTCATGCGGTTCAAGCCTTGATGGCGTTTTGCCGAGCAGCCTGCTGCTCCGGAGTTGGCGTCAGCCGCCAGTGCAAGCTAGGCTCGGGAATGCGAGAGGCCATGCGATCGGGAACCAGTTCCGGGGAGACTGATCGAATAGGACACTCGGCGGCAGGTGAAGTGCCAAGTAGTCGGGAAGTAGTCGGCTCGGGTGAGTAGACGGTAGGCGAGTCCGCTTCGTCGACGCGGGTCACGGGAACCATACCGTTGACGTTGCGCACCCTGGACGGCAACATTTGCTCGAACCCGGCCTCCTTGGCGACCTTTTCAATGCTCTTGAAATACTACGAAGAATGTATCAGTATACTGTAGAGGAAGTCTAGTGAGTGGCATATGTGCCGCTTCTTACCTTAACAGTCTTGACCTGAAGCTCAAGAGTGGCATCCTCATCCACCACAATCATGGGGTGAGGATGCAACTGCAGACTAGACAGGGTCCACATGTGATTGACGCCCTGTTCAATGCAGCGCTGCAGAGCAGAAGCTTTGCGCGGCCCCAAGATGATGACAACAACCTCACGAGCCTCAAGCACGGTCTGGACACCGACGGTCAAGGCCAATCGGGGAACCTGGCTGATGTCATCGTCGAAGAAACGAGAGTTGGCCAGAATAGTGTCATGAGCCAATGTTTTGACTCGAGTTCGGCTGGCTAAGCTAGATCCGGGTTCGTTGAAAGCAATGTGGCCATCCTCGCCAATGCCGGCGAGGAACAGGTCAATACCGCCCACGGCCTTGATGGCGTCTTCGTACGCGATGCACTCTGCATCGAGGTCGGGAGCGTTGCCATTCAGAATATGGACGTTGGAAGGATGCACGTTGACGTGAGAGAAGAAATGCTTCCACATGAACGAGTGGTATGATTCGGGGTGGTCGCGGGGAATCCCCACATACTCGTCCATGTTGAAAGTGACGACATTTTCAAACGATATCTGCAGACGCCATGTGTGAACATTGCGCCAACAAGAAGGGATGAAAAGTCTGTGGAAAATGACAAAAGAGAATTACCTCGCCAGCCTTGTACTTTTCTACAAGGATCTTGTAGACGCCGAGAGGACTAGACCCAGTGGGCAGACCAAGAACAAATGGCGTCTCGGCGGTGGGTTGAAAAGCTGTGATAGCTTCGATTATGTAGTTGGCAACATAGCTGCTGGCAGCCAGGGCATCATTGCGAATGATCAGTCTCATTTTTGTAGAAAGTGTTTGTTGCAGTCTCGAGGTTCTGAGGAAAAGACAGCCAAAATATGATAGGGATGCAAGTGAAGTGATGTGAAAAGTCCACCCAAAAGGATGTTAAACCAGAATTATGTTATCGTTCAGTAAAGGATAGGGTGTAAGACAGAGATGGCAATATTGAGTGAATGGTGAAGTCAAAAGCTGGGGATAGGGAGAAGGACAGATGAACAAGCAGGAGGCAGGGCAAAGTATACAAGGCTACTTACATGTACGAAGTAAGGTTCGGCCGAAGTCGAGACGCTGGAGGATACATAGATGCTGCAGCAAAGGCTACAGATGTCAGAGACACGGCGTTCAGGTATGCATCATGGCTATTGGCCCACTCGAATCCAAAAGGCCGAAAGAAAAAGGCCCTTCCAACCACGAGGGCACGAGGGCACGAGGCCAAGAGTGATAAGGTGCAACACAAGCCGAATCGTCACCGAGTGGCCGGCGGATGCCTCGGCGGGAGTAATGCAATGCAACAGCACCGCGCCGTGGATGTGTCATCTGTGATCTGTCTGCAATGTGCATGCAGTCTGGCGCCTATGATTTCGATCGCGCGGTCTTGCTGGTTCCGGCAACTACGACGCCGTGGCTCGTGAGCCCCTGCTTCTTGTGCTACTGCGGATCTGGCTCCAGTTGTCGTTCCGCGATGTTAACAATCATCATGTCGAGGTGGAGCTCGTTCATGGGGTTTCGAAGAAGAAGCTGGATGGAACGTCACTGCGAGCTCAGCGGGCCATTGTTTGCCCCACTCAGCCTTCTTGAAGTCCGAAGAACTTGAACCCCGATCGCGCGTCCGAGGCGGGTGGCCGTTTTCTTCTCTGTGCTCTCCCTGTGCGTGTCTGGACTCTGCGGTGTTTCTCATGCCGCCTTGAAGATATGTCCCGACGGATCGATCGTAGCACCGCATCATGCACAGCGGCGAAGACATGCAGATACCTAAACAGTAACAAGGGACACAAAGAGACCCATGGGCTCTTCCATGTGCGTTGTGCTACGGGTATTCACCTATGACGTCTCAAGTTGGATGCAGATCGGAAAACCCATCGCGTGTGGCAGGAACGACATGACCGCCCCTCACCACCTACATACTCCGTACCTCCATACCTAGGAGGTACGGACTACTGCGGAGTACATAATACTCCGTAGGTACCTACCTAGGTATCTTCCCAGCGCGGTCGCAACGTTACAAGCCCAGCCTCATGGCTTAGCCTGCGGCATTTCATCAGTCATTTGCTACCATTTGCTTGCTAGCAATCTTTCCACGAATTCCTGTGGCGTGCCACGAAACTCATGATCCTCGGCAGAGCCTAATCAGGGCTACGCCGCCGCTATCTGCGCGTCTGGTTGCTTGTGCCTATGCCATTGGATCCATTGGCGCTTCGCCATTTTCACCGTCGACCTCATTTGCACGCCTCGTGGCGAAAGTGGCCAGACGGGCTGTGCTATCACTTTATGCAACAACTTCGCTTTTGCCTAGATGCCGTATGTGCGACGCGCCAAGGTGAAGCATGTCAAGGTTGCGTATGCGTGACCTGTCACCTTAGTCTGGCCATTCGGCCGGGAGTCGGGACCAAGTTGGTGGAGACGAGGCGTCCAATGTTGACTTTGGTACAAACCGCATCACACGAAACACCAGGACAACACGGAACAGTATTGCGAGTTGGGCAGCCGCGTAACGCAGCACGCAACCGCGGCCTGGCACTTGAGTAACATTTCGTTCGGCTGCCTCGACGACCACAACGAAGCTTGCCTGAAGAGTATCCTGGGGAGAGATTTCATAATGCGGGGGTCATAACCCATGTCTTGTTGTCCCTTTTCCAACTTCACATTTATGTTTCTATTTCATGGGCCTTCTAAGGCTTTTTGCGTCTCACTTGGACTCCCGTGGCTTCCCTTACTTCTCGGTACGGTCGTTACCAGCATCAGGGCTGTTCGTTGATTCCCTGCCGCGTCTTTACCCCATATTCCCGACAACTGTCTCGTTCTGCTGCGTCCGTTATCTACGCCAATATCTGCGTATGCTCTTGTACACCAAGTTGCTAGTTTCGACGTTCCATCGATCTCAGAAGCCTTGCTCACCCGGGTTCAATAACGACACTCTCTTGGCGTCCCCTCCATACCTAGAGTCAATGACATCCGCAGAATCTTCCTCGCAATGACACCCTTTTCGAGACGATTCTTCGCTGCCATTGTAAAAGGTTTGCTTCGTGGCAAGTCTCTGATAGGGGCCATTTTGACGTACTGTATCTGTCCAGTTACAGCGGGTAAAGGCAAAAGAAAGTTGTCCAAAACGTTGCCTGGATTTCTCAAAGAGGTTGAGGCTGCCTTGCTGGGCTCCACCACTAGCGAAGGACTCCAAGAATTATCCACAGAGCTCAAGAAACAGTTCATCGAGCGCCTACGGGAAGATGAACAGTGTATGCTGCCGTCCTATAGCCATCAGCTGCCCCTTGGAACCGAACTTGGGCATTATGTGGCTTTGGATGTGGGGGGATCAACGTTGAGAGTCGCCCTAGTCGCACTACACGGTCGTGAGGTCGTCGTAGACGAGCAGAGTGAAATCATCAGTATGCGAAGCTACCGTATTGATAAGGACGTCAAGAGTCTGAAGGGAATGGCATTTTTCGGATGGATGGCTGAGAACATTAGCGAGGCTCTTGGTGAGAATGGCCACTACGGAAAGAATGCTGAAAAACCTTTGCCGGTTGCGTGTGCATGGAGTTTTCCCATTGAGTAAGTTCTCTGGCCTGGATTCTTCCCATTCATTGTGGAAAATAGTCTGACGCATCATAGGCAAACATCTATGGGTGGAGGCAAACTGCTGCCGATGGGGAAAGCGTTTCTGGCTGACCAAGGACTGCTTGGTGAGGATCTTGGCGAAATTATCAAGCAGGCCTGTAGAGATCAGAACCTTCACGTCGAGCTGCGCGCCATCGTGAACGACTCGAGTGCGTGTCTGCTGTCTCGGGCCTATTCCTATCCAAATACTCGATTCGGTCTCGTCTTGGGCACTGGCGTCAACCTGGCCGCCCATCTCCCGGTACGAAGTATCGGCAAGCAGAAGTTCGGTGTTCGCCCCGAAAACTGGTTCAACGAAGCCAGTCACGTCATCATCAACACCGAGTTGGGCATGTTCGGCCACAACATCTTGCCGCTCACAAGATGGGACCAAGCGTTGACGAAGCAGCATCCTCGCCCTGACTTTCAACCGCTTGAGCACCTCGTCAGCGGCATGTATCTGGGTGAAGTTGTTCGACTGGTCCTCTTAGATGCCATCGCCATCACCGGAATCTTTGGCGGTATCGTGCCTCCCTCATTAAAGGGTCAGTACTCATTAGGAACTGATACCATCTCCATGATTGAAGGGTACGTACTAAGCTGTGTATATTGCACTGCATCAGTCACCGTCTTTTGAGTCTTCGTTTCTTTCTTTCCTCTTTCACTTTGCTCACCAGATGTCTTAGTGACAAATCTCCTGATCTACGAGGCGCATCCCAACTTTTCTCGGAGCGCCATCCGTCACATTACCGCCCCACCACGTCCGATCTCGCCGCCATCAAAGCCATCTCGTCGTTTGTATCAGCTCGCTCCAGTGCGCTCGTTGCCACTTGTGTCTACACGCTGTGGGACTTACGACTGGATTTCGAACGACAGTACATTGACTCGCTTTCGGAGATGTCTGCCGAACGCAAGCGCATCGAAGCAGCCATGGCACACCTTCAGAAGACCACTGTTGTTGCTTTCAACGGCAGTGTCATTGAGAACTATCCCGGCTACCTCGCGAGCTGCCAACGCTATTTGAACCAACTAATTCAAGGTGGCAAGGGATTGCTGTTCGAAGGTGATAAGGAGCTGTCCGAAGATCCATGCATTGAACTTGTCCCTGCCAAGGAAAGTTCGTTGTTAGGTGCCGCGGTTGCACTGGCATGCGCCGAACGTGCGAATTAATGCTGATTCTCCTGTAATGCAGCTCCAGGAGAGACGGGTTTTGGATGACGCAGCAAATCATTCTGTACATTTCATGACTCCCTCCTTTCCATCATTTTGTTGAGGGGTACGCGGGGCCAAGCACCGTTACGCAGCCACGACGCGATTTGCAATTTTTCTACATATATGTACTCAAATAGGTTCTAACATCGCATTGCGACTCGCGAGACTTGATGACACTGTAGACTAGAGAAATTACGAGACTCCATTGTCACGACTCACGACTCGCGACTCAAGTCGCGTCAGGCGCGTCTTCCTCATTTCTTACTTCTTCTTGTCGTCGCGTCGCGGGGCCGATGCTAATTAGATCACGCCAAATGAAGTAGAGTGACTTGTAGCACGGCGCATACCACAACGCAAGTAAGGTCCCTGTACTTTTGAGCCACGTGATTGCCTGCACCGTTCGCGTCTTTGGCGTTCGCGTTTCTCCATATCGCCCCGCTCTTGGCGCGCATCCGACCACAATACCGTAAACCCTGATGCCGCAGCCTATCAACGCGACTTGTCTCTCTCCGCCAACGAATCTCGTCATTGCAACCGTCAACCTCTGCTGTATCAACGACGAAATTGGCTTACTCGCCATTCTGCACCAGGACGAAGACGGATCTGACATTGCGCACTTGGCAGCTCGGACGTGACGAACCATGTCGCAACCCGGTGTCTTCCACGAGTGCGCAATCGCGTTTGTCCCGAGTAACGAGCTCACGGCACAGTTCATCCACGAGGTTTGAAGCTATGAAACATGACTGCTTCCTCGGTTCATCATTGAATAACGACTCCTCTAACCCGTCTTGCTCTTCTAGTTGTCAAATGTAGTTCAAGACAATGGCGGCACGATTTGCGAGCCGCGCCGAAACGGGGCGATACCCATTGAGAAGGTCACTCACATCATCTCAAATACCATCAACTTTGAACAATATGTCGAATCGCAAGCAATAATGATTCCCGTGGTATCGGACAAGTGGATTACAAGCTCGGTGATGAAGAGAAAAACGGCGCAGGTCAGGCCCTTTTCGCCAGACCCTCGGATGATCTTTCGCGAGATTGTTGTCACATGCGCCGACTTGCCACAAATGGATAAAGAGAGTATTCTTGGCGCAACCATGGCTCTGGGCGGACAGGAATCGAAAGATGCGTCGAGGCTGACCACACATATTTGTGCTCTGAGCATGGAAGCGCCCAAGGTGGACGCTGCAGTCAAGAGAGGGTTCAAGGGAAAGGTTGTATTGCCTCACTGGTAAGTTCTAGTCCATACCGGATCTATCACTTGAGTCGTAACTGTTCGAGTCGCGACGGACGCTGAAACTCCACGCGATAGGTTTGACGCGTGCTTCAAGTTGGGCAAACGGATAGATGAAGGGCCCTACTTGCTGCCAGAGCCGGAGATTCTTAAGAAGAGCAGCGCGGACGATGTTGCGATTCCTCAAAACGCGAACCTTGTTGGGGCGACCTCCGTCAACCCTGATTTCCTTCCCCTACCCGCCGACAGCAAAAGCGCACGCTCGCCAGCCACAGTCTTTCAAGATAAGCGCGTCATGCTGTCAGCGGACCTAGGCATTACCCTACGACTGGTGCGAACGCTCGAAGGCATCATTACAAATGGCGGAGGCAAGGTGGTCAACGACGTCGACGGCTGTGACATGTTCATCTGCCAGTTCCGGGACGGCTCACAGTATGTCCACGCGGCCCAAAGCTGCAAGGAGGTCGGTAGCTTGTCCTGGCTTTACTCGCTCATAGTCAACAACCAGTGGCAGAATCCGCTGCACCGCCTGCTACATTATCCAATACCGCGCAACGGAATCCCGGGTTTTAAGGACTTGAAGATCACAGTGTCTAATTACGGGGGCGAAGCGCGAATCTATCTCGAAAACCTCATCAAAGCCAGTGGTGCAGAGTTCACCAAGACGATGAAAGCGGATAACACCCATCTCATTACCGCCCGAAATTCAAGTGAAAAATGCAAGGCCGCTCCGGAATGGGGTGTCATGGTCATCAACCACCTGTGGATCGAGGAGAGCTACGCAAAATGCGAGATGAAGCCCATCAACACCCCCAAGTATAATCATTTCCCACCGAGGACTAACCTCGGCGAAATCATCGGCCAAACGTTTCTGAATGAGCCTAGCCTGCGCGACTTATATTATCCCGGTGGAGAGGAGACCATGTCCTCCTGCGCGAAGAAGAAGCGCAAGATTCTAGAAGCTGCCGAGGATAACGCGTACCATAAAGGTCCCGCGGAGGGCTTCATCGTTGGCCGCGACGAGACCAGCCCAGGGATGTCCGATGACGCCGAGGAACATGAGGTACCGTCATCAGGCAAGGCCAAAAAGCCAATTGCCGTCAAAACACCGGTGCGCCCGCGACAGTCTGGTCTCGGCAAGGAGAACGAAACTCCATCGGCCATGTCAACGGGTAGTCGCAGTGCCAAAGCCAAGGCTCGAGAGATGCTGCAACACATTGCGCCCGATATTGCCTTGTACGAGAAGGAGAAGAGGAGGCAAAGCAGGACGGGGGCCCCGTGGGGTGGCAAACGAGCGGCGGACTTGGCGGAAAGGGAAAAGGGTAGCAAGGCAGCAACGGATCCTGAACATGGGCCTGACGATGAGGACGATGAGGATGACGACTTTGAGAAAAAGAGACCTGCGAAAAAACCCCGTCCATCCTTGCCTGATGTGCAGATGAGAATCGTCATCACGGGTTTCAACAGATGGGTAGGCGACAGCAACAAAGAGGACCACGATCGAGTAAGTTTTTGTTTTCTATCTTCTTTTTCTTCTTCTTTCTGTTGTATTTGTGTACACGTGTTCGGTGAGATAGCTAAGAGTTTATGGGGGGGGGGGGGGGGGGGGGGGGGGGGGGGGGGGGGGGGGGGGGGCGGGGGGGG
>QEQW01000414.1:0-24575 GCA_004016085.1 Claviceps quebecensis
CACCAACAGGTCTCTCCATGATTTGGGTCACCAAGCTTCTCGAAGATTTCGGCATTCGACAGCGACGTCCACTTCTGCTATTCACAGATAGTCAGAATGCCAAGGCCAATGTCTTGGACAAAAAGTCGCGAGGTCGCACTCGACACATTGATCTGCGGTACAAATGGATTATTGAAAAGACGAAAGACGGCCTTTTCCGTCTCGAACAAATCGGCACTGATCAAATGGTCGCGGATGGTTTTACAAAGGGACTTGGTCGTGTTAAGCATTCGGATTTTCTTCGTCTCCTTCACATGGTGCGAGCGAAAGATTATATTTCTGCTGTCTAATTTTGGACTATAATTTTCTTTGGAGGGTATGTTTGCATTTGGAATGTACTTTCTTATTTTACGTTGATCTACTTTGTGTTTTGGATTTTGGAGATATCCATTTTGGGATTGATACTTTGGTTATCACTTTGGCATACATGTACAGGACGTTCATCTGGAATCTTCCTTTTCTTTGTTATCATCTGCTTTCAGATGTTCAGCTGGGGGCGGTGTTGGATGTATCAGCCTCACATCTCAGGCATCACTTGTTCTCTTAGCGGCTTACAGCGCCTCAGGGCTTTGCCCTCGCCTGCATATAGCCTTCTCTGTTCCACACAGGTGGTCAGACCTAGATTCATCATCTCTCTAGATACTTATCTAGATTGTATCATCATCAGATTGATTCATCTATCATTCTGACAGAAACTTACAGGGTACACGTGAATCAAATGTCCAGAAAGTCACTATTAATCTCCCACATAATGACGTCTTTCAAGTTTTTCCATTGGACTATATAATATGTTGCAAGACCATTTCATTCTCAGTCGAATGTGAGGTACATTTTACCATGCTAAGCGTGTGGCCTCGATAAATGGTCGCTACCGCCCTGACAGGCTGCCAGCTGGCCACCTGAAATAGGCTGAAAATGAATGAGAAGTGAGTGAGAAATGAGTGAGAAACGAACGAGAGATGGCGACGTCCAATATAAAAAGGCTAGCGAACGGCGAACGGCCCCTTTGTTCAATGTCTTACTTCGAAGGCTTATTCCTCCTTCAATCTCGATGCTCAATGAGTCAACCCTGGTGCATACCACTCTGCCCAGTTGGCAGTGCCTCTTTCGGTCCCCAACTCAGAAAGTGAGTTGTATTGATAATTGCAGTCATCAAAATGCTCGGCTGCTGCCATGTTAACAAGGTTATAGTCATGGATCAGAACTGGGTGCAAAAAAAGTTCAAGGAACATGATCTGCAGATGACAGTAAACCGCATTCATGTCTGTGTTTGCAGGGATATAGTCAATACTGATCTGGAAGACTCTGATCAAGCTTTCCCACCTCTCAACCACTGGGTCATCTTCTTAGAGATAGCACATGATCATTCCGTGCGCATGAATATGACTCCAGGTGGCGGTCCTGAGGGTTTGCAAGGCGAGCTTGAGATTTCGACCAAGAAATACATGTTTACCGACCAGACCATTCATCGACTGGTTTTCCCAACCCGGGGCCAACCAAAAGTCGAGGATATCGTGAAACTGATCAATGCGAATGGGCTTCAGAAATACGATTTCTGCTCTGAATGGGAAGGGTGCAGGTTTTGGGTCTACACGTTCATCTCACATCTTAAGCGGGTAGGTGTTATCGAATCTGGGAGTGCCGCTCGAACGAATCAGTCCATTCCATACTACTACTTGAACTCTTTGGAACGTATTCATCGTGGAGCCAGGAAGGGAACGTTTAGGTCTACGTGAGTCGTGAGATCGTACTAGTAGGGGGTCCGGGGATACTCGGTAGATGTAAATGTATTACCATGTTCACGAACCAACGAGGCCACTCAAACGGCTCAAAACTTGCAATCGTTCAAAATCTGTCTACACTTGTTGAAGGGCAATTTTCACAATAGTAATATGTACATGTATCTTATTTTTTGGAATGTGCATCGCCATCACTTAGCGCCGTGTCACGCTCTTTTTGTGCATGAAGTACATTGACAGTGTTGCTTCGTCTCTAATGTTCGCTTCCATCACATCTCCGCGGCTATAGCGCGCGCGTGCGGCGTGTGCTGTCTTGTTCGGTGACCGGGTCGTACCTGTTCAAATTAAATCAATGTTCAGGCACAAAGTGAAACGGGTCACATGTGACATCCGCACCCTGCAGCTGCCAGCCACGCGGATGTGGGGTTTGACCCTATTTTGGGTAGGTTAGGAGGTGTAGGTACCTTAGGTAGTCTTTGTACTCCTGACTCCTGAGTGCTGGGCGTGTGCCAATCAAGCCACTTATACAAAGACGTGGCCATGCGGCTTTACATCAGAACGATGGTGCCTGGAGCAAAAGGTACTTTTAAATTACTATTCGGTCGCGTTCCTGACCCTGTAGGTCTTTGTCCTTTTGTGAGCACGTAGATGAAAATTCGTCGCCTGTGATTCCCCTTGACTACAGTCTACAGAGTGCCTGGTCTGACTCCTGAGTAGGTACACACATAGGACCAGGTAGGTACGAAGAGGTACATTTTTGCGTACCTCAACAGGCTACGTCCACGGTCTGAGAGGATACAAATCCCTCGTGGTGTTGACCGTGTTCAAGGTATTGTCGTTCTTGGTGTTCGCCTGCCTACGCATACTTTGTTTATTTTTGCTCTTCCTACAAAAGACGAACTTTTCATTCCTTCGACGAAGTTCGAACATAAGTCTGCAAGTCAATTACGCGCCTGCAGGCTGCGCATTGAATCCACTTACCCGTAACCCATCATGTCAGTACAATATTGAGCGCCTGGGCTTCAAGGTGAATGAACGATGATACGATCCCGACCGACACGCAGGCAATTGCTTGACGTCCTGCCAGGCTCCAGGCGCCAGCTTTGAGCTGGCTGTCTGAGCAATAAATGGGAAAGTTCAAAGGACCAAGTCCATTGTCCAACTCTATTAAAAAGTTTCCGAGTAGCTCTCTCGGCCAGCGGAGTCCGTCCAATACCGTATACCTATTACTTTCGAGAGTCGAGACTCTTCCTTCATTCCTCCGCCGATCTCACCGTGACCCCCTGGCGCAAGTCACTTTGTACAGTGTCCCTTTGAGTTTGAACCCTTTCCGTTGCTTACTTCCTACTTAGAAGGTGAGTTGTATTGCATTCGTCATCATTATGCTTAACATCAATGATAATTAGGCTGTTTCAGTTGGAAATATGGATCAAAACTGGGAGAAAAGCAACTTCACGAGAAATGATCTTTATAGTAAGGTCGACTACATTCATATCTGTGCTCGTAAGAATGAGACAAATATCGGATACAATAATTCTCCGCCAGTCAATAGCTGGTTTATCTTCTTGGAAATATCAGCACTTCACTCAGTTCGTTTGCTCATGTCTCAGAATTGGGGCGCTCAAAATCTCCGAGGCCGACTGGAAATCGCGACGAAGGACTACGCATTCACTCACAACGCCATTCATCAGCTGTCCTTCCGTACTATAGGCGGACCGAAAGTGAAGGATATTGTGGACATGATCAAAGCCAAAAGTCTTCAAAAATACGAGTTCACGCCTGATTGGGAAGGCTGTAGGTTTTGGGTATACATATTCATCTGTCACCTGAAGCGGGAAGGCTTTATTGAATCTGGGAGTGTCGGTAAAGCGGAGCTGGCGATTTCCTATTACTACATTTACCCCTCGGGACGACGTGTTCTTCGGAAAGCCAAAGAGGGCACGTTTTGGTCTCCTGCGAAGTCTTTACTTACTGATGCAATATTAAATGAATAGACTTGGGAGTGTACTATGTTGCTCGTCCCCTGTAGTGTACTCATTACCGCATGGCGCAGATGTAGCGCGCGCTTGCAAAACCTGCATCTTATTATGTTCAGCCACTTGCATAAGCATTCCGAATTCCTGGTAGATGAGCCCAAAAATAATCCAGGTGAATAGTTTCCATCGCCTATGCAAACCTATTTCAACACTGGCGAAAGAATTATGCATGTCGGCATACTCGAAGAAATCGGGGTAAAACCCAGCTAATCGGAAATGCCAATTAAACATCTATAATTGCCCCTCAGGCTCGAGTATGATGTTGTGGGGTGCCAAGTCATGATGCGTAAAGACAAAGTTGATCCAGAAGTTCAGAAAAGCATTGAAGGGATGGCAGTTGTCGACTACATGTTAGGTTTATTGAGAGAAGGCAAAAAGTCTTGGGAATTTGGCAACGAACGACACTTGTGCGACACCTGCACGCAAGTGGCACTGTGCACTCGTGACCACTGACCACACGCTCCATCCGCATCTCACCCTTTCCTGACATTCGTCGTCTCGCAAGGTCCCCTTGTTTATCTTTAATATATTTGACGCCTTCAGACCTTACACCGTAGGGCTGTTTTGCGCAAGGTTCTTTTCGCTGGAGTAAGAATACAGTGCAACAATGGTCCAAATCTCAGTCCATCCTGAATTGGTCCTTGCCCTCGGCCTCAATAGACGGCCGCAAGAGATCATTCACTTGCCGCGCTGCCAGCTGGTTACCTAAAAAACGAAAGCAAGATGGCCGAATCCAACAGTACAGCTCCCTTTGCAACAGCTCACTACGTTGGAAAGTTATTCTTCCTTCAACCTCAATTCTGGTGCACACAAAGCTGAATTCTCTATTCCCCCCTCGATTGGTGCATACCACTGCGTCTCTTGTCGTCACCTACCTAGAAGGTAAGTTGTACTGCAGTCATCATACCTATCACTTGACCACAACGTTAACAAGGCTTTAGCAATGGGTGGCAATGGCAACTGGGATCCATATTATTTCAGGCATGAGGATATGAAGAGCACAGTCAGACAAATCCATGTCTATGCACACATTTACGAGACAAATTATGGAAACCAAGCCAATCACTGGGTTGTCTATCTGGAGATATCACCCATACACTCGGTGCGCCTAGACATGTCCCCAGGTCTTGGCGACGATGCTGTGCGAGGCCGACTTTCAATCTCGACCAAGAACTGCACCTACACCAACAATATCCTCCACCATTTTGCCTTCCAAACAAAGGGAGACCCCAAAGTTGAGGATTTTGTGAAGTTGATCAACACCCATGGGCTTCAAAGATACGACTTCACTCCTGAATTCGAAGGCTGTGCATTTTGGATCTACATACTCATCTCATTTCTTGAATCGGCAAATCTTGTCGCATTTGGGAGTGCCGCTCGGACGAGGGCATCCGTTTCCTATTTCTATATCTATCCCGTGGGACAACTAAGACAAGAAATGATACGGGGAACATTTCGGGCGCCGCCATGAGGACCGCGGGCGTATAGGATAAAGTTTTGCTGTGTTGGAGGTCTCAGGTTACGAACTTGCGAACAACAATCTCAACTTCAAGGCAAGCAGCTACCCTTGAACACTTGAATCTAATGTGCTTCGCGATCTTCAGGCTCTTGTATTTACGTCATGCTTCATTTCTTGTGGCGCAGGCATGAAACGACGTATACGGTATGATTCGTAATAATTTCGCTGCAGTCACGGCGAGCACATGTTTGTGACAGTGTGTCGGTTTACCAATCACTTCTCCGTCAGCTACCTGTTGTTTTTCCATCAACCTACCATCATAAGGGTGGAGTCACCATAGGGAAACTTGGGGAACCTCGCCAGCTAATACGTGGAAGAGTCGGGGGAGACTGTCGGGGTCGGAACCCTGGGTGGCTCGAACTCAGGAGAGAGTAAGAGAATGAATTCGGTGGATGGAGCGTGGTAGCTCAGTGCAGTCATTGTAGAATCACTGCGACCTTTTGCTTCAACCAAGATTTTGATCGCAAAAATGTCAGGTTTCTCTTCTCTTTTGCTACAATGTCAAAAAATCTCAAAATGAAGTCGAAATTTGACTACGAAGAAGTGTTGAGCCATACAAATTCAGATCTTTCCGATCACGTCACTCCTCGGCCCTCGGGTTACCAGATTATGGTAGGGTTGTGCCACTATCCCGTCAGTATTTGGAAAATTTTGGCCGCAGGAGGTTTGCTTTGCTGTAGTGATCGTTCCTCGAGAAGCGCAGGGGCGTTGTCGGGATGAATTTGGTGCGGAAGCTCGGTGCGGATCTCTGTGAGCGTCCTGGGCTGCTTGGATTCGGCAAACTCGCCCAGAGTCTTGTACATCCGCGATGCTGACCAAGAAGAGCTGGATTGTCTACTCACGGCGGTGCGCGCACCTGAATGCTACGCAGCTACTGAGAGAACCCGACGCTATGAGGGGCTATGCCGGCAGCCGACCCTAATGTTCGCTCCATCTTGACTAAATTTCTGAATCAAACATTCACATCAGTACACAGCCAGACTATGCATTCGACTTTCGATGCCTGCTTCACCACCATCACGAGACTAGTCCTTCATCGCCAGCGCTGCATGAGCTACACTGAGCACTCTGTAGTGGCAGAAGCGTCACGTCATGACTTGATAATGATATAGTGGTAAGTGACCTGTTGACGGCCAAGTTGCCGGCGCTGGACACTTCTTTCATCTGCGTTTGCCTCTGACCGTCAGTTAAAGGCCTTTCCTTGAAAGGTCTCTTGGAAAAAGCAGCATATCCGTCGGCTCTCAATTTAAATGCGCGTGCCATCCTAAAGTGTGTGAACATGTATCTTATTCTCTTCAGTCACCTACATTCCTCGTCGTAGAGTCCGCCAGCAATCCAGGCAAGCATTTTCCATCGCCACAGGGCGGGTTGAGACCAACCCCTAGGAATGAAATTATGCATCCCGGCATATTCAAAGAACTCAGGGTAGAACCCGTTACCCCGCTTCATCCCAATCTATGATCCGTAGTTGCTCTTCAGAGTCAAGTATCATATTCTCAGATCTCATACGCTTTCATCATTCATGACCATGTAGAAGTCCGGAATGTTCCCTTGTCGATATCCCGAATGATGCGAATCTCACGTTCCGAAGGATCGACATAGTAGTAAGATGCATCGGCCGACATTTCACCGGCACTCCCAGATTCGACAACGCCTTCTTCCTCAAGGTATGAGATCAACGTGTTGACCCAAAACCTACAATCTTCATTCTGAGAGGCGAATGTGTATTGATGAAGCCCATTGCGATTGATAAGGCTGACAATGTCCTCAACTTTTGGCCTGCCCTTGGTTGGGAAGGACAGTTTGTGAATGGTCCTTCTGGTGCATCCGTATTCCCTTGTCGAAATGTCAATTTTGCCTCGCAAATTGTCATCTTCAGCATCACAATCAAGCGCCATGTCCAAGTAGACTGAATGTGAAGCTGATATCTCTAAGAAGATAACCCAGTGATTGACAGGTGGAGAACCTCCGACTCCGTAATTTTCGTCATTCCTTTTGGCACAAACATGAATGATTTGGACTGTCTCCTTCAGATCCTCAAGCTCAAAATCGTCTTGGTTCCAGTTTTGATTCATAACTATACTATAGACTTGTTAACATTGTGCTTTGTGATCAAGTTGACAAGTATTGGCATAACTGTAGGACGGCATACCTTGACCCTTCTGGGTACTAAGAAGGTAACACTAACAGAAGAAGGCAGATTGGTAGGCACCGAGATCGAATTAATGGAAGCATGAGTCTCCCATGTAACAAGTCTTCAGCCGAGTGGTGTGTGGTGATCAACCAGGATTAGATCGGTGTAAGAAATCAGAATAAGTCTCTGAAGTCATAATTCTTTGACAGAGGGGGCGGTGCGTGAGCCTTTTTATAGTGTTGACACTCAGCCAATTCAGTGATTAGATAGCCAGAGCTTCATCGTGGTGAGGTGAACACATCCGTGGAGCGATGAACACATCCGTGGCACATCCGTAGTGAGGTGAACAGGTCTGTGGTGACTCCGAGTGAGGTAAACACGTCCGACGTTTGTGGTGAGGGCCCAGGGGAACACGTCCGTGGTAAAATTTAAATAAGCCTTCGACTCGTGTATTGAAATGTGCGTGCCATCTTAAATTGACCCAGGGGGGTAAACACGCATCTTATTCTCTTCAGCCACCTGTATTCCTTGTCGTAGAGTCCGCCAGCCATGCAGGCAAGCAACTTCCATCGCCACCGGGCGAGTTGATTCCAACCCCTAGGACGTGTCGGACAGGTTGCATGCTCTGCTGGTGTCTTCCTTTTTTCTTTGAGAACCCCGAGAAAGTTGGTCCAGAAATTTTAGGAAAGCATCGACATGATGACAGTTTGCTCTGGCCGGCAAGCCAAGTTTGTCGTCGAAAAAGTATGATGTGGCATATGCATTTGCCCGTCGGTATTGGACCAGATGAGGTTGACGTCGCTGATGTAGTAAGAAAGAAAGATGCGGTTCAATTACACATTCCGACAAAATTGTGATGTGAACGCTGTATGGGAAATCGGGAGTGCTGTAAGTGCTCTCAATTCTACGGCTTGCATCCCCACATTTGAAAGGCGAGGGTAACGTGCGTGAATTCGTAGATTTCACTGTGCCCTTGTGAGAGCGTGTTACTATGCTGCTGAGAAAATAGTTATGTACACATACGCGCGGCAGAAGTGACGCTCTCTGCAGTACCAATTGTACGTCTGTTGCAGCGAATGCCGGCATACATGTACCTACATATATAATACATTTGATATGAGTAGGTACATAGTGTCGTAGTGACTCGTGAGACGCGTCACCACGTTGTGTTGTAACAAGACATTGCGTGGTGAACACGACCCGGTTGAACACGATGCGGTGAACACGATGCGGTGAACACGATGCGATGAACACGATGCGATGAACACGATGCGATGAACATTCGTCCTCCACATTACATGTTGAAAATTTCGTAGGCTTTGCGTGCATTTAGTCTTTTACATGTCAAACTATGCCTGAAGATAGATGCCAATTAACATGGAAGAACACACTCGGCGATACGCTTGACGGGCATGAGTTGCCGCCTTGCAACGTTAGGCGCTTGGGCCTCAGTGACTTGAGAACCCATGTACATACTACATCCTGGCCTCTAGGTACCTTTCACCATAAACCACTCACTTGCCTAAGTCCAGCCTTATATAAACGGCTCCCGCACAGCTCCCTCTATTGAAAGACTCATTACCTTAAGAGACTCACTCAATAAATCTCATTTCTAATTTCTGGTGGCTACTGCTCTGCCTCTTTCCATTCATTACCTGCTTAAAGAAAGATGTCACAAGGTAAATCGATCGTATCGCACAGTGCACTCACCATAATGCATGGCACATATAATGTTGACAAAGGCTATAGTCATGGATCGCGACTGGGACACAGAGTTTTTCAAGCAAGAGGATCTCAAGAAGACAGTCACTCACGCTCACGTCAGTGTGAGAAAGAATAACGGGAATAAGGGAAAGAATGGTGCTCCACCTTTCAATCACTGGTCTGTCTTCTTCGAGACATCGCCTTCTCACTCAGTTTGCTTTAACATGGTCCTGAATAATGATAAATCTGATGAAACGCGAGGCATAGTATTGACCTCGACAAGAGAATGTACCTTCGACAGAGAGGCCTTGCATACACTGTCTTTCCCAATCAAGGGCACACCAACAGTTGAGGACGTTGCCAATTTCGTCAACAGAAATGGCCTTCACCGGTTCAGATTCAGCACTGACGGTCAGGGTTGTAGGTTCTGGGTTTGCACATTTATATCCCATCTCGAAAAAGAAGGCATTGTTGAATATGGGTGTGCCGATCAAACGTGGGCCGATGCAGCTTACTACTACATCGATCCTTCGGGACGTGAGCTCAGGAAACTCAAAGAGGGGACCTTTGTGACTTCTACAGAGAGCGTATGAGGATCTGTTGGAATCAGGACAGAAGTTATTCACGCATATTGATGCATGTGCCTCGCTTATGGGGTTTCAAGCCCACAAAGCGAGCACAACATTGAACACCATAAAGCTGGCCTCCACGCCTTCTAGCTCGGAGATAGAGAACACTACCCAATTGACCCAAGAGAAGATATGCTGTTTTGTGTTTGTGTTCGTTATGCACCACTTTGTTTATGAATGCATGATATTCGCGACACCTTACGGTCTGACATTGATCAGTGGTTCAAATAACCGCTAGGTTACAGTTTACTAAACCACAGATTGGCAAGGATTTTAGAGGAGAACAATCTTCTGCCTACGGCAGAAGACTTGTGCCTCTGTAGGAAGAGATGATGATACCATTCAGTTGGTCGACGTGCTAGAGAAAGAAGGCACAGCAGCAAGAGCATTCGATGTGCACATGCTGAATCACTGGGGCCTGAGGAGGACACTTGCGATTCATGTTTATATATCATCGCTGGCCACCTCGAGGGCTCAGAGGGAGGACACACGCCTCTAGAGTTCCTGATAGAGTCACAGTCGATCATCACGTTCTGAATTGACATTCCTCAGTTCCTTGTCCCAAATATTGGCCCTTGTCACCGATTCGGCCGACCCTCCTTCAGTGTTTACCAAGACCCAGCCGGCAATCCTCACGTCAAGACAACTGCTGGCTCCCATCACAAGCTCGAGAGTCGAGAGTGCCCCCGTCGACAAAGCTGTCAATGATCCCGTGAACAACACCCTCGGCGCCTCGCTGAACCGCGTCACGGTGTGACGGTACCCCTGGAGACAATGAGGAAGAACATCCCTCCGACCCCTCGAAGAGCGCCGCTGCCAGTCCCTTTAAAGACAGCACTCCGACAATTCCTGCAGCTAACCCACGTGTCGAGCCCGAACAACGTCCGGACGAGCCCCTCGACAAGGAAGCTCCTCCTGATGGGCAAGATTCCGCCGCGGCCTACTACGATGACTCTGCCGATATCGAGGAGTCTGACGGCCCGTCGGCCCCATTGAAAATGACGATCGAAAGAGGAAAGACAAAGAGACATTGTGAGGGGAATTTTCCCCTGCAATATACATATTTTCTCCCAATAAAGGATCTTCCTGGATGCCGTCTGCAGCCTGCTCCGAAGTGTCTGATGACCACCATGACACTGGTGAACCACTTCCCTGCGGAATTCGAGAACTACTTCCGACTGGTACCATGAGGAGACACTTACACGCTGACGCGATTGATTGGGTGATCGACGATGAACGGGAGCAAGTCAATGATAGTCACTGTCAATCATTACAATATGGACGCAGTCGTGAAGCTCATTTACCTCATGCACGCCGAAGTGAGAGACCAGGGCGCAGATAGTCATGATCGTACGACGTAATATGCAACATGAAAATTGAAAACCATATTCTCATTCCGTCATCTGACATCATGATTCATCGTCATATGTCATGCACCATTGCACTCTCATGAAGAAGTCCGAAATGTTTCCTTTCTGACATCCCGAGCATCACGTCCAGAAGGATAGACGTAGTAGTAAGATGCATCGGCCCACGTTCGTCCAGCACTCCCAGATTCGACAAGGCCTTCTTTCTCAAGGTATGAGATCAATGTGTAAACCCAAAACCTACAGCCTTCATTGTCAGAGGCGTATGTGTATCTTTGAAGCCCATTGCTGTTGATTAGGTTGACAATATCCTCGACTTTTGGACTGTGCTTGGTTGGGAAGGACAGTCGACAAATGGCGTTTGTCAATTTGGCCCCGCAAATCGTCATCTTCAGCATCACAATCAAGGGCCATGTCCATGCAGACTGAATGTGAAGCTGATATTTCTAAGAAGACAACCCAGTGATTGACGGGTGGAGAGCCTTCAACTCCCTGATTTGCTTCATTCTCGTGAACACAGACATGAATGATTTCGACGGTCTCTTTAAGATCCTCATGCTTGAAATCGGCTTGGTTCCAGTTTTGATCCATAACTATAGACTGGTTAGCATTGTGATTTATGGTCAAGTATTATCATGAATGCAGGACGACATACCTTTTGAGTACTAAGGTGTTAACAGAGGCCCGAGGGAGGTAGACAGACCGTAGACTGGTAGGCACCGGAATCGAATCGATGAAAGTATGAGTCTCCCATGCAATAAGTCTTCGGCCGAGTGGTATGCGATGATGATTGATCCACCAGAATGAGATTATGAGATTGTCAAATGATGGAAGGAATCCGAGGAATAAGTCTCTGAAGTAATAAGTCTTTGACACTGGACAGAGGGGGCTGCGGGCGAGTCGTTTCATAGGGTTGACACTCAGCCATTTTACCGGGGATGTCCTTCGTGCTGCTGTTCACTTCTGCGCCGTCGGGAGTCTTCGCTCGACGCTCTCTGCTGTCACTCCCCAATCACATCTCGTCTCGGTGCTGTCACTTCAATCTAATGTCGCCGCTCGGCGCTGTCACTTCTTATTGCTTAATGTTACGTCGGGCGTTGTCGCTCTGCGCCGTTACTTCTCACGAGTGACGAGTCACGTCGGGGCCCAGGCATCGTCACTCTGCTGAGTCTGAGCTCACAAAGTGCGACCTTGCGTTCTGAGGTGAAAATTTGCTTACACGTATGACAAGAAGTCCAAAATATTCCCTTGCTGGCATCCCGAGCTTCACTTCCCGAAGGATCAGTAAGAAGCATTGGCCCATGTTTGAACTTTGAGTCTTTGACCGGCACCCCCACATTCGACAAGTCTTGAGCCGACTCCCGAGTGGTATGCGGTGTTCCAACAGGATGAGATTGGTGGAAGGTATTAGAAGTCTCTGAAGCGATAACTCTTTGACAGATTGAGCTGCGTGAAAGCTGTTTCACAGGTAGGGTTGACACTCAGGATTCAGGAATTTCGCATTGTTGAAGCGGCTAGCCAGGCTGCCAGAGCGCCATAGTGGTGAGCCCGCTCCGAATTCGTGGCAAATACGTCGTCGACTCATGTATTGACTCGTAGGGATTCGAGAACTCAGAAAGCCATAACTATAACTCATCCCCTGTTTACTAGGAGAATTCTGATCAATGATCATGGTCATCACCAATTGATATTCTGTGGCGACCCGTTGGGCCGTCGGCGTCCCGGCCCGTGACAGCCAGGTTGCCGGTGCTCGACACTTCTTTCTTCTGCAATTACCTCTGTCCATCACTACTTGTTGCTCTTTCGGAATCTTGCACTACTTCACTTAAACACTTCGCAAGTTTGCCTTGAGACCCTCCTTGCTTCATCTGTTCATCTCGGCTGCTCAGTGCTGTAGTCTGGGCAAAGTTCAAAGAGATGAAGCGATACGATCATCATCGGTGAATTATGACGATTTCTGAATTCGGAAGGTCGAAGCATATTGAGTCGTTGGCACGTCACACGTGTGAGGCTGCCACTGTTTGCCGACTGGTCCTTGGTTCCATCGTACAATGTACATCACTGTCATCGAGTAATTGACAAGTATGATGTGTTTAGTGCGGGTAAGTGAGACCTCAAGAGTCAAGGCTCATTTTGGCATCGAACAGTCCCTATCATCACACTAGGAAGTTTGAGATGGCCGCGAGCGCAGTGTCTTGGACCGTCCATAGAGAATTTAGCATCTTCTTCGTTCTCCTATCCCCGTCGAAAAGTCTTGCTCATCAAAAACTAGAGATTAGACGGTCCTTGAGTTGCACCCGTGACCTGAATGCTACCGAGAGAACCCGACGCTTAGTGCTATGAAGGGCGATGTCGACCCTAATGTTCGCATTTTCGCTTCATCTTGGCTAAATTTCTGAACCAAATATTCACATTAGCACAAATCCAGACTATTCATTCGACTTTCGATGCTTTTTTCGCCACCATCACGAGACTAGTCCTTCATCGTCAACGCTGCTGCCTGCATGAGCTTCACTCTGTAGTGGCAGACGCGGCACGCCATGGCTACTATTGGCTAAAGTGCTAAGTGACCCGTTGACGGCCAAGTTGCCGGCGCTCGACTCCTCTTTCGTCTGTGGTTGCATCTGCCCATCAGTTGAAGGCCTTTCTTTGAAAGGTCTCTTGGAAAAAGCAGCATATCCGTCGGCTCTCAAATTAAATGCGCGTGCCATCCTAAAGTGTGTGAACATGTATCTTATTCTCTTCAGCCACCTACATTCCTCGTCGTAGAGTCCGCCAGCAATCCAGGCAAGCATTTTCCATCGCCACAGGGCGGGTTGAGACCAACCCCTAGGAATGAAATTATGCATCCCAGCATATTCAAAGAACTCAGGGTAGAACCCCGCTTCATCCCAATCTATGATCCGTAGTTGCCCTTCAGAGTCAAGTATCATATTGCGGGGTGCCAGGTCATGATGCGTAAAGACGAATGGACGACTGTATGAAAAGACTAGTCTCGGACAGTTTGCGTGCTCTGCTGGTGTCTTCCTTTTTTCTTTGAGAAATCCGGGGAAGTTGGCCCAGAAATTCAGGAAAGCATTGACATGATGACACTTTGCTCTGTCTGGCAAGCCAAACTTATCATCGAAAAAGTATGATGTGCATTTGCCCGTCGGTATTGGACCAGATGAGGTTGACGTCGCTGATCTCATGCGTTGGACAACGCGGCGTAGTTGGAAGGCCAATCGAAGGCTGGCTATCCAACCAAGGTCGTGCCATGCTATATCAAGCCTCGTTCCTGGAATTCGCTCCATGATGCAGTAGACACCATGGCCATGGACAATGCGTTCAATGTGTGGCACCTGAATGCCAAGCTGAGACGCGAATTTCATCGCACTCAGAGCATCTTCCACCATATCCCCATTCTCATATCCTTTTGCTAGATACTTCGGTGACAGTGATACGACATTGGAGAACTCTGGTAAGCTGGGATGAGAACTGATGTGATCATACAATTCCGAATCAGTATAGCGTAAGAGTTTCGCGTCGTCAAACTTCGACTCCATTTTCAGGCAGTTTTGTAGTAAGGAAGAAAGGGTAGAAAAACACTTTCGTGAAAAAATGTCTAGAACAGGTATGTAGTTGGGTGTGGAAATCAATTTGGAAATGGTCGGCAGCATTGGAGCGGGGAAGGTACAATGGTCCTTCGAAGTTCGGACCCGAGAATTGGCCAATTGGGGGAGCATTTTGGCAAAAACAGTTCGCCGGGTAAACCCATACAGTTCCCCGAGTAATGCTAATCGGTAGGGTACTGTATGTACCTACAGTATTTACTTAAAGACGTATTGACCGAACGGATTTCCATCACGAAGCTCTGGCTGGCTATCCTGAGTTCTGTCAAAGAGTTATCTACTACCTTTCACCAATACTATCCTGTTGTATCACCGCATTCTATTCGGCTGAAGACTGTCGAATAGGTATGGGACTAGGGAGTGCCGGTCAAAGTTCAAATGTAGGGTCTTACTGATCCTTCGGGACGTGAGGCTCGGGATGCCAACAAGAAAATGTCTCAGACTTCTTGTCATACGTGTAAGCACACTTGTACCTCAGAACGCAAGGTCACGACTCACACATCGTGAGCTCAGCATGACGACGCCCGGGCCCCGGGGCCCGACTTGACTGTGAGAAGTGACAGCGCAGAGCGACAATACTCGACGTAACATTTAGAAGTGACAGCGCCGAGCGACGACATGAGATTAAGAAGTGACACATCAAGTACTTATGTACCTAATGTGCTCAGTATTGTACGCAGCAAATGTCAGAACACATGCGTGGGTTGAGTTGCGTCATTACGTTGTACTATTGTGCACAAAGCTCGGTTCCATGGAAAACTTCCATCAATAATCATCCATCATTCATCGATATACAACACAGGAACATATTACCTCATGCATTTTGTGCGGCATCATGGTATCGCGACGTTCCCCGTCAACTTCGTTACTCGTGTGGTGAAGAAGAATAGCCCAGCAAGGCAATCACTACAATATGGACGCAGTCGTTAAGCTCATGCGCAATCCCTGATGATAATCACTTCAATCCTGCGGACCGAATTGGGGGCAAGGAGTCAGGATTTGATTAAATGGTAAGATTTACTCGGCGCCACGCCTGACTCCCGAGTTGCCACTCATCTTGTCAATGTTGGGATAGGGCGATTCTGCGCGGACGCATGTAAAACTTTCACTTGCCGCCCTGCCACACGACAACCCGAGCAATGAATGGGAAATGGCAATGTCGCCACAGTCCCTCTGTCGAAGACAAATTTCTTGACAGACTCATCATTTTATCAGTCTCAATTCTGGTGTCACCCATATAAGCACACTTGCACCTCAGAACGCAACGTCATACATCGTGAGCCAAGAGTGACGACGCCCGCCGTGAAAGTGAGAAGTGACGGCGCAGAACTGAGCAGCAGCAGGAAGAACATCCCCAGGCCTCAGGAATTCCTGTCTGTTTGAGGTTGTCATAGAAGAATGCGAGCTCCCTGAGGCGTCGGAGAAGTTCAAAGAAGGAGATATCATCAAAGATCTTTGAACAGTCAAAGTTCATTATTTCATTTTGCATGGATGTCTTCTCATCAAGTTCTAAATCCCCATATCGAGGCCCTTGTTGCATCTGGTGCCAAGCACCCTGTCGACTCTCTTTGCGCTGCCTACTCAAAAGTGTCCCAAGCTGAATCGCAATGCAGACCAGTCACCATGATACGTGGCCGCAATGCTAACGAGGCTATAGTTATGGATCACAACTGTATCCAAGGCGGTTTCGAGGGTGAGGACCTTAAGAGGACAGTCAAACCCATTCATTTCTGTGCTCAAAGGACTCAAGGAATGACAAAACTCATGGAGTCGGAGGTTCTCCACCTTTCAATCACTGGGTTATCTTCTTACAAATATTGGCTTCACATCAGTCTACTGGACATGGCCATTTGTTTTCTTGCCGAAGGGGACGATTTGCGGGGCCGAATCGACAATTCGACAACGAAATACAAATTCACCAGAAATGCCATTTATCGACTGTCCTTCCCAACCAAGCACAGTCCAAAAGTCGAGGATATTGTCAACCTAATCAACAGCAATGGGCTTCAAAGATACACATACGCCTCTGACAATGAAGATTGTAGGTTTTGAGTTTACACATTGATCTCATACCTTGAGAAAGAAGGCGTTCTCGAATCTGGGAGTGCCGGTCAAACGTGGGCCAATGCATCTTACTACGTCGATCTTTCGGGACGTGATACTCAACGGAGCGTCGGAGTCCCCCACCTTGTATACATACAGTATGTAGGTTTCATTCCAATCTCATTGCACCTTTTCCCTTATTGCAATTGGAACTGGGAAGGAAAATCAACGTATCTTCATGCCTTTAATCGTATATCTATAGTACTATAGAATCTCACTGGTCGGGGACCTCAGATCTCATACGCTTTCATCATTCATGTAGAAGTCCGAAATGTTCCCTTGTCGACATCCCGAATGATGCGAATCTCACGTCCCGAAAAATCGACATTGTAGTAACATGCATAGGCCCACGTTCGTCCAGCACTCCCAGATTCGAACGCCTTCTTTCTCAAGGTATGAGTAAACCCAAAACCTGCAATCTTCATTGCTAGAGGCGAATGTGTATCTATGAAGCCCATTGCTGTTGATGAGGTTGACAATATCCTCGGTTTTTGGACTGCCCATGGTCGGGAAGGACAGTCGATGAATGGCGATTCTGGTGAATTTGTATTTCGTTGTCGAAATGTCGATTCGGCCCCGCAAATCGTCCTCTTCGGCAAGAAAACAAATGGCCATGTCCGAGTAGACTGAATGTGAAGCTGATATCTCTCAGAAGATAACCCAGTGATTGACAGGTGGAGAACCTCCGACTCCGTAATTTTCGTCACTCCCTTTGGCACAGACATGCTCTACCTCATGTGCTTTTGAGCTTGGAGGCTCCAAAGATGGTCTTCAATGGACCAATTCCGAGATCCTCACCTTTGTAGGCTTCCTAAACGACGAAAAGAATGATGGAGCGCTGCGTAACACCACCTCGAAGTTCATGGCCCCAATTCTCAAAAAGGCCAGCGATTTTATGACAGAAAAATTTCCACAGAGGTCTTGGAGGTCTGATACAAATGATACTGTGACTCTGGATCGCGTAAACGAGCGTTGGCTATTGCGTTGGCCTCTGTTCCGGCCGTCTTCAGTGCTTCATTAGCCTTCGAGGTTTTCTTTCGCGATGGCTTGGGAGTTTCTGTTGGGTTCGGAGTTGCCGGAGGCCCTGTCGTAGATGGCGTGGATTCTAGATCCATCGGTTGCTGAGTTTCGTCTTCTAATTCACCGGTCATGGCATTGTTCGCATTGGTGTTCGCATTGGTGGTTTTACGGCCACGCCTACCCCTCACCACTTCGGACTCAGCTGGATGAATCATGCGACCAGCATCGGCTTCGTCGCTGAATATATTGACGTACGTGTCTCGCCTCGGATGCGCTTGAACTGGGATCGGAGAGTTGTATCAGACCTCCAAGACCTCTGTGGAAATTTTTCTGTCATAAAATCGCTGGCCCTTTTGAGAATCGGGGCCATCAACTTCGAGGTGGTGTTACGCAGCGCTCCATCATTCTCTTCGTCGTTTAGGAAGCCTACAAAGGGAGGATCTCGGAATTGGTCCATTGACGACCATCTTTGGAGCCTTCAAGCTCATTGTTGATGGGAGACTCGTGAGAAATAGTGGGGTGATAAGATAAATGTTGTCTCGGCTTGTAACTGCGTGGCTCTGTTGACGATGATGGTTACAAGAAGAAACTGAAAAGTTTTCAAGAAGGTGTATCTGAAATTCTGAAGTGGCCTGTGCTGCCACCGGATACGGTCTAGTGGCGAAGATGGGTCGTGTGGATCGGCACAATGTGATGTGACATCAGAACAGACCCACTTATTTCACAAATGGTCATGTACCTTTTGCGCGTGCTCGTGAGTCGTGACCACGCCTGAATCAGGCACTTAAGATTTCCAGGCTTTTTGTTACTAAAATTGACCCAGAAATTCAGAAAAGCGTTGACGCACTGAAAGTTTGCCCTCTGGCCGGCAAACCATATTTATCGTCAAGGAAAAATGATGTACATCTGCCTCTTGGGAGTGTTCCAGCTGACGTTGACACGGCTGACCTCAAGCGGTGGACAATTCGACGCAATTGAAAGGCTATATGAAGACTTGCTATCCAACCAAGCTCGTGCCACGCTATTTCGAGTGTCGTTCCAGGAACACGATCCATGATGCAGTAGAGCCCATCGCCACGGATAATTCGATGAACGTGCGGGACTTGGATGCCAAGCTGAGACGCAAATTTCATGGCACTCACAGCATCTTCCAAGTCTTCCCGTAGAGCATATCCCTTGGCGAAATACTTTTCGGATAGTGGCACAGCCCTCCCAGCAAGCGTTGGGGTGGGAATAGAAGTGATGTGATTGCACAGATATGAATCCGTGTAGCTTGAAAGGTTCTCGTCGTCATAAGTCGATTCCATTTTGATCTTTTATGCTGTCCGAATACCTAGAGGCCAGGAATGCTCGCTCAAAATTACGGCTTCTTCGTGCAGCATCGTGCAGAATCGTGCGGCATTTATGTATCCATTGCGCAGTATCCTCAAGTCGTGCGACCCTCCGGGCTTTAAGCCTTTAACGCGAGTCCATCAGCGCTACATCAGGATCATAGCTGTAGCGGATGCTTCATGGTTCTCAAGAAAACAAGTTTGAAATTTTCCAATTGCCGTCCGATTATTCACCCTTGAAGTTGAAGCACCAGCACATTTGTACCTGTGATGATTGATCGATGGTCACATCACGTGTTTGATGACATTCTTCTGTATCAATATGTACCTACGGAGTACAGAGAGGTATGTACATAGATACATACCTATGTATCCGTACTCCGTACTCCGTACCTCTTTATGCCAATCATAGCTGTGGGCCAATCATGTCGTGACTCATGGGTCTCTTGAGTCTTGAGAACTCCGATCAACTTGATCAAGGAACGGAGTGGATCCCGTCATCAATCCGCGGTTTGCGAGCGCGTTCCAACTTCTGACCAAGGCCACGCTAAAGCTTCGTCCAATTCGTCGCAATTCGTCGTTCCTCCACGGTTACGAAATACAGATCTACGGTCTACGGGTCTACGAATTTCTCGCAGTTCTTCTTTTCAGTATCGGCGCACACTGGACACACGACTTCGAGCTCGGCCTTTTACAAAAAAAAAAAAACTTTCCATTTTCTTACTGTGGGATCTCAAATTAACCTCTGTGCATGGCCTCTTCGTCGCCAAAAGACAGCAAATGATTCGTTCTCCTTGCTCTTCCTCCCATTCTCTTGTTTTGCGCCGAAACCCCCTTTCGCGTGTATAATTCGCCAAAATTTGCGCCTTGTTCCGCCGTCTTCATCCCTCGAGTCTCGTGTCGCATCGGTAACCTCGTCGATCTTCGAATCGGGAACCCAAAAAAAGGGGGTGAAATAACAAGAAAAAGAGAAGAAAGGAAAGGAAAGGAACGACAGATAAGAAGGAGAGGTAGAGGGGATAAAAGGCAGCAAGCGCCATGAGCTGGTTCACGACGCTGACGGGCTTCGCGGCGCCCTTCTTCATCATCATGTCGCCCATCATTTCGTACGGCGATCAGATCGTGGCTATGCATCGTAGCAAGACCAGCGCTGGCTTCTCGCTCGATATTCCCTTGATCATGCTGGTAGCTTCATTTCTCAGGTACGTTGCGAGGTTCCGCCACTTGACTGTGCTAATTGGGGCGCAGCACCATACGCGCGTTTCCTGGCTCTCTGCTAACAAAGACGATTGTTACAGAATCTTTTACTGGCCGGGCGCCAGGTTCGATAGCAGCTTGCTGGTGCAGTCGCTCATTATGGTGGTTGTGCAGATGATGCTGCTGAAGATTGCACTCGAGCATCGCCCGCTGCCCGCGACTAAAGGTGGTGAAGGGAGTGCGCCTTTTGCTGGCATAGAGCGGGAGGGGTCACTTTCTTTCCAGCGACCGTATAATTTCTGGCGATGGCGATCACACAAGCCGTAGGTGTTTTTGCATTCCTCCTTCTTGTCCCTGCGTTGGGCGCCTCTTCCGAACAGGCTTATCAGTTTAAATCTTTGCTTCGGCTTGACTGACCACATGGTATGCGAATAGGTACTGGCACTTCCTCTCCTACCTCGTTGGCGGGCTCGTCATTTGCCAACTGATTCTCCGGCCGATGGAACCCCTCTACTCGGCCTACTCCGTCTTCATCGGCTACCTCGGACTGTCCATCGAAGCAACACTACCCATCCCACAACTGCTATCCAATGCTCAGTCGCAGTCCTGCAAAGGGTTCCGACTGTCGGTCCTAGCTAGCTGGATCGGCGGCGACGCCATGAAGGTGTTTTGGTTCTTCACGTCGACGAGTGCCATCCCCGCGGCGTTCAAGGTGTGCGGCTGCTTCCAAGCCGCCTGCGATTGTCTCCTGGGCGTGCAATACCTGATGTACGGGGCCGAGGACAAGGAGGTTGTTCTAAAGGAACACGCGCTGGAGGATGCGCACTGGGCGCGCGGACAACGGCCCCACGCACGAACGATGTCGTCAGCGAAGCGAGCGAACGGCTTTGGCGAACCGGAGTCGGAATAGAGGCCCGTCTCGGAGCTGCTTGTTGGCTGGCTGCGTGGCCGCAGAACCGAAACCAACTGGCATGAGGAGCATTTCTTGATGGCGTATCGGCGTGTGGATGTGGGATACGAATATGACTATGACTGTTGCGAGATGAGATTGGATAACGGCGATGAGGTCCAGAGGGCATGCTGACGCTGTAATATGCACGTTTTGGTACAGAGAGACGATAAAAACAGACGGACAGGGAGAAGGCGGGAGAAGAAGAGGGAGAGGTTTGGACAAAGCACATTCATACACCCACGCGCACTGCTTGGAGTGGGTGCTACGCAGACATGCATCTACGACGCTGCGTTACCATAGAGCGGTCACAAGCCAAGCACCGCGGTCGGTCCCGATATGAGGGGGCTTATCAAGTCTTCCCGGACGCCCAAAGGCATATATATATTGTAATAGAACAGGGCACTTTGACCATTCGAGCAAGTCGGTGTGGCTGTTGCTTTAATCTTGAACTTTCTACCTTTTCCTGTTGACAAGGAATCGCAGTGTAAATTGCAGTGATGACAATTTAGGTTAGTCAGGGCGACAGTCACGTGGCCAGACAGAAATACAAAAAACTGTCCTGACTGCTGAGCAACAGCAGGGAATTTACTTCGTGAAGCACATATTCAAAGAACTTGATGGCAAGATCATGGGAAACAAAAGTTACCACCATTCCATCCGCTCTATGTCGGCAAATGAAGACCTCACCGACGACGAGAGGGACGCAGAAGCAGCAAAGGACGAGAATGTGCAGAGATAGCCCAAGTATCATCGACAATTCTTAATAGTTCCAGATGTCTTGTACACATTTCTCACAATTTCCAGATCTTTTCTTTTAATCTGTTTTCCGCTGCCCATGATAGCCCCAGAAGGCTGACGAGCCGGCTGTCGGTGCCGGATGTCGCACAAGCCCTGTCTGGCACGCGTCTGGCACGCGGGATGCCCAACCCCCTCACTTTTGGACCTTGGTACATACGACTTCACGAATCACACGTCACGTCACCACCCAAGGGCCAAACCCAATGCACCATCCATGCATTCATCCCAACGGGGATGTCGAGCGTCGCAGCTGCGGCCCCTGTCAGCCCTTGACGCGACGCGACGTCGACCGGGATACTGACCATGCAGACTCTTCTTTGTGTACTCCGTAGACCGACAAGAAAAAATCACCACCGCTCACTTACATCAACATCCTGTTCACACACACAAAAGAGCGTCTCTTTGCTGCCCTCCTTTCACACTCTAACGTAATACACCACTCACGCACCGCCTACGTCACCTACCAGACTTGACCAGACCACTCGTTCACGTCTTCGTGTCACTCCTGAGTCCTCACCTCGTCCTCACCCGCGCCTCGCTTCGCTTCGCCTTGCAGCTGTATTAATCCCCTCGGCAAAGACGAGCTGCACTTGCACCAGCTGCCGCTTCACGCTCTCGATTTCTCCCGATTGCAGCCCTAGCCTCCGCACTTGGACCTTTTAATTTTTGATTTCACACATACGAGCCGTCGTCCGTCGGATATATATTCGTCGGCGTCATTCCCTCTGTTGCGTCTGTTCCGAAGCGCAACTCGGGCAGGGCGTGCCAGGCGGAGATAGGATGGCGCCTGCGAGTTCCAAGGCCAATTATAGGACGTATGAGGCGCAGGCCAGGATGGTGAGGGCGATTGTGGCGGCTCATCCGGAGGTGAAGTGGAATTATAAAGGTATGCCGGATTTGGTTTGGGTATTTCTGTTGTTTGCTATGTTGCGCTGGTATTCCAGCTTTTCGTCTTTATTTCTGTGTTTATCTGCCTGCGTTTATCCCTATCTGTCTCTGTTTCTGCTTCTGCTCCTGCTCCTGCTCCTGCTCTTCTCTTGGTCTACCCCGTCTCGGCATCCTTCGCATAATCCCATTCGCTATCGCTCATACTTTCCTGACGTATCCTGATGCGACTTGATGCTGTTCCTCGTTGACACCGCCCCGTCACTTCCTCAGAAATCGCCGCCTGCTATGGCTCCGACATGTCAGAACATGCGCTGAACCATCGGTTCCGCAAGATTCGCGCCCAGAGCCTGGTCATCAAGACGGGACGGGAGCGTGGGTTCGACATGCGGGATCTGTGTGTGGATGACAATGAACTGCCGTCCACCAAGGAGGGTGTAGATCAGAAGAGTATGCATCTGTTCTTCGCTTCGTTTTCTTCGTTTTTTTTTCTCGTTTCTTTCCTCGTGTCGTTTATATCTTCTCCTTCTTCCAACTTCTCTTCTACTCGCCGGGTCCAGAACACAACTAACACCACACCCAGACATCGCCAAGTACTTTGGCCAATCCAGCGCCGACGGCATCCAATTCCAATTCCGCGCCTACAAAAAAGACGCAGAAACCCTCCGCGCAGTCCACACCTCCGGCGGCGACGTCGCAAACTGCCTCCCACTCTCCTCCGTCACCAACACGCCCTCCAAATCAACGCCCTCTCGGGCCGCCGCCAACACCAACATCACTACCAACTTCAGCAACATCTCCAACCCCAACTTCAAGCCCAGCAGCACCAGCGCCGCCAATACCCCCAGCCGCACTCCCCGCAAACGGCCCCGCATCAAGCGCCCCTCCGATGACGAGCGCGACGGCGACGACGACAAAGCCGACGTGGACGCAGAAGCAGACTTTGACGAGCAAGACCATCCCTCCATCGACCAGCCCGACGACTGGAGCGACCGCGATCGCGAGGCCGCCACTCCGTCTCGCAAGCCGATCAAGCATCCCCGTAGCGCGAATGCCACTACGCCGCGTCGCCAGGCTGCTGCTACGATTGTTCAGCTTGGATGCAATGACACTCCTGGGTACGATCACGGGGAGGCTCTTCCTCTTCCTCCTCACATGGTTCACGGGCCTCCCACGCCGATGTCAGCCGTGCTGGATGCGGGTGTGAATTCGCATAGCGCGCATTTGCATAGCGCGGGGTTGACCTCGTTTTCTTTGGATCCGTTTATGGATCCTTCGCTGGAGAGGAGTTCGTATGGTGGGCATGATGAGTATGGGGATGGGGAGATTTGAACGTGGGAGGCCGTGGGCTGTGGCCTGTGGGCTGTGGACGGATGTGATGGGGAAGTTGGGAAAGACGGTCGTGTACGATGGAAGGACGCTGGCTTTTTTGTTTGGATTTTGCGTGAGGTCCTTCGTTTTGAGGGGCTTGCTCGATTTGAGGGCCATGGTTTGTGAGAGAGGGGGGGGGG
>QEQW01000415.1:0-24551 GCA_004016085.1 Claviceps quebecensis
GTATGTATATATGTACGTATGTATATATGTACGTATGTATATATGTACGTATGTACATAGCAGCTTAGCATCACTACCAAACAGCCCAACGAGCCAACGACCCCTCTTACTAATTATTAGAGTGTTCAGTGTTCACAACTTCACGCTCCATCCGCGGATCGTCCCGGTTCTCGGCCGAGAGCAGCGCGTCTCGTCCACATGGCTATGTATGTAGGTATGTATGTATGTACATATGTATGTACGGAGTATGTAGGTACCTATTTACCTTCAGCACCTATGGGTTCGTCCGGCTGCCTGCAGTGTGCACACGGCCTTCCATCGCCCCCATCAATAAGCGAGACAAGCCGACCGGCGACCGGCGACCGGCGACCGGCGACAATCGACAATCCAACCATCAGACAATCCAGCAAATCTTTATTTAACCCACGCCATGCATGCAGTGTCTAAGCGGGAGGGTTCTAGGCCATGTCGGTAGACGCCGCGGCACCGGATGCCGAGCAGGCAGGTTTCATGCGTGCCTGCGTATGTATGTATGTATGTATGTATGTATGTACCTATGTATGTACTGCCGCCTGCGTCGATGAGGCGCAGCCGTCTTGGATGCGACAAATCTCGCAGCGAGTGTGTTTGTTTAAGAATTGTGCATTGATGGGAACACCCACATCCCGGCCAGTCTTGATAGCCGAGGCTCATCGTGAGGAATGCTTGGATGGGCCAGAGGGATTAGGACCGATTTTGTTCTGCTCAATGAGAGTCAGTTTTGCCACCTTGTGACCATTCCATTCCATTTCGCTAATAACCGTCCTCACCTCACGAGTCTTGATGGTTTTTGCTTCTTTACAGACCTCCTTGATTTTGTGTTTCTTTTTCTTTTCTTTTTCGTCACGAACTACCTAGGTCAGCTAACGCGAGAAATGATGGCTCATCAAGGTACATGAGGGAGACATGTCACAGGACGTCACGCTACCAAAAAGCCAGCACATGGCACACAACTACCTAGGTAGAACATCAAGACGAACACCGAAAGACGAGTCACGAATGTAAACAAGTAGAATAAGCACTGTATTCAATCTGCGTGCAGAGTCGTTCATTATCGGCTACATAGCTGCAAAATCAGCAAGCCTTGCATCGGTATCCCAAAAATTCACACTGGCGAGCGACAGGACAAGAGCATCATGTACTGCTCTCTTTCTCTCTTCAACATTGATCTCTTGTGCATTCCCCCCTCAGCAACATTCCATGACTACCCTTACTCGGCATTCTGCTTGGCGCGGATGTCGTAAATCTTGAGCGCCTCCTCCGCAGCCTTGAGGCCGCTGAGAGCCATGGCACCAAAGGTAGGACCTGAGTGTGTGAACGCATAAATCAGTGAACGGTTCATACAACATGTGATATGGGTCAAAGATGGAGGAAAGCTTACCCATGCGATTGGCTCCATCAACCTCCGAAAGCTCCATCCCACCCACGATAAGACCCGGAACAATCTCACGCGTGTTCTTCACAATAGCATCTTCCGCAGAATTCATGTCCAGGCCGCGCATACCGCCCAACTTCTCAATACGCTGCATGCTAACCAGACGCTTTACGCAAAACGCCCCCATGGGACCATCGTGACCGGTCGTGGAAATAATAAGAGGGGCATTGATCGTGTTAGGATCCATGCAGGACTGATCGTCGTGGTGCATCGACACCAACGTCCAGTTCGTAACCACACCCGCAATCCGCACACCCTCCTCACTAGGACGCGTAATGAGATCCTCCACACACGTAGCATTAAACATCTTAATGTTAGGCATAGCAAGCACCTTGGACATGATCGTTGAGGTAAACAACGCCGCGTGCTTCACAACCACGTAGTTGCCCTCATCCTCATACGGCACCCCGATTTCTCGCAGGAACGCATCCGCCGGCTTGCGCATCACCATGGCTGAGAAGAGCTGACCACCCAGCCAGGCGCCACCACCAGGAGACACGGATGCCTCGATGATGCAAATCTTGAGATCGGGGCGGTGCTTGCCTAGCACGTACGCCGCGCTGAGACCACAGGACCCGGCGCCGATGATGACTATATCAGACTCGGCGTACGTGTCCAGATCCTGGAAGTAGCGGCGTGTCATGGCCCGGGAGACTTGGCTCTCGCGGATAGGCGCAAAGGAAAAGTTATCCCACTGGCCCATCATCTGCTCAATAGACTGGGTGCCTCGCGGGAATGTCTTTGGGCCGCTCAAGAGGCTAGCCTTGACGGGGTTTGGTCTCGCCAGCTCGGCGACCTGGCGAGGGGGAGACGTCGCAGCGGGGGGGCTCATGTTGAATCTGCGCAAGTTAGGATGGGTGTCGCTACGGTGGTTTTGCGGGGAGGGGAAAGCATGATCCTTTCGCTGGTATTATCCAGATCAAGTTCAGGGCCGTATATTCTCAGCCACACTCCGCTGTTGACCCTTCTTCTCTGCGTGTACTGTACGCGACTCCCTTTTACGCAGGCAGAAAAATTGCCGTGTCGCGCAAGTAGGGGCCAGGACACACACACACACACTCACTCACTCACTCACAGAGAGAGAGAGAGAGAGAGAGAGAGCAACAAGCGGGGTGGGCACCGGCTCATGCAACAAACTTTACCTGAAGAGGTGTGATCATAGTTGGATATACCACTGCGGAAGGACCCCATGATTGCGGATGAGCCTCGGGGAGGTCATGTACCGATTTTCTTTTCTTGGAAAGAAAAGATGAATGGCTGGGGATCTGCTTTTTGAAGGGGTTAGTTTGCTCTTTGAGAAATGATAAATCCAAACCTGTTGTTTGGGGGGAGGCGGAGAATTAGCCCACAGGTGGAGATGTGTCTCGTAGTTGTATGGATGAGGAATTGAGGATTGACTGCAAATAGATGAAGTCAACAGCGATGAGGCACGGTAATAGCAAGATGAGAGAGAAAAAAAGCTTTGTCTTCACGAGTGCTGGGGTGAGGGGTTTTTATCTCCCTTCCGTCACGGCGGGGTAATGGTGCATTTTCCAACGTCATGGAAAAATTGACGAAAAACAAGAACAAGAACCAGCCAACAAGATCAAGGCTGAGGATGTTCGAGGCCCAGCCTCCAGGGTGTTGGTCCGGATGAATATATGATTGGCATTTGGCGTCGTGAAGAGGGGGAGACGTCTTGGAAGTGGGGTTGAAGGGACTCCAGATTGGATGAATCTTGAGAACTGGAGGGGCCAACAAAAACAAAAACTCATCAAGGATTCATGAGGCATTCGACAGAGAACTTGCGAAAGGTTTTGTGCAGGCAAAGTGGCAGGCCAATCAGATGATGAACAAAGAAAACAATCTCACGCTGTGTTTGTGACAGTTCATTTATGAATTCACGTGTCAACTTGTTAGCCATGTGATATGTATGTACATACCTGCATTTTAGGTACCTCGTGTCCTTGACAGCGTCACGAAACACCAACCCATTCTTCCGCAAGCGTCACGACTCACGCCGCAGTAACCTCCCGTACAGTTCGCACAAAACTCTCAGGATCATGCCCAAACCGCCCCAGAAACAAGCCATCTACGCCGCCCTTCAACCGCTCCCACAAGCCCGGCCCCGCGCTGCCCCCGTACACAATACGCGTGATGCCCTCCCTGTCCCGCACGCACTCAAGCTTCCGAATACCCTCCACCACGCGCACCACATGCGACGCGCTCGCCGGATGCGCCGCGCCAATCGCCCATACGGGCTCGTATGCGATCGCGATTTCGGCATCTGACCTCACTTCCCGCAACGCACTCTCCACCTGAGCGCGACATTCCTCGACCGCCGCGCCGACATCACCCTCGCCCTTGGTCCGCTCCCCAACACAAATCAGCGGCACCATGCCATTCCGACTCACAGCCGCCGCCTTCTTCGCCACCACTTCCTCATTCTCCCCAAACAACCGCCGCCGCTCCGCATGCCCGACCTCCACGATCTGCACCCCTAGCTCCCGCAGCACCCTTGGACTAATCTCTCCCGTATACGCCCCCTGATCTTCCCAATGGCAGTTCTGCGCACCGAGCCAGATTCCCAGGCCCGAGTTCTGTACCTCCTCCGTCATTTGTCCAAGGGCTACGAAATCGGGTATGAGGAAGATGTCGATGCTTGAGAGAGCCGAAGGATCGATCTGCTTGTGAAAAAGATCGAGGAGGCTGCGTATCACGTTGCGGGATTGCACAAGGGAAAAGTACATTTTGGTCGAGAGGCCGATGAGACGGCGGCGGGGTGGCGATAAGGCGGCCATCTTGGGAAGCACTTTCTCTCTCTCTCTCTCTCTCTCTCTCTCTCTCTCTCTCTCTCTCGTGTTGTGATTTTGTTTGGGCCGGATCTCGTTTTGCTAATTCGTATGACTGACAGGTGCTGGAATTCTGTGTTTCGGCAAAATTCTCAGGTCGAAATGTCACTCAAGGAGCACATGCGGTCGTAGAATGCTGAATGGCACAAATAACGGAACTAGCATGTAGCAAGTTACTGCGGCAAAGACAATACTCAGGAAGATGGTTGATCTATTCTGTCTCTACGGAATAGATCACCCCTGTTATATGCAGAATAAAAGGAGCTAAGCGACCGGTCTGTCTAGAGGGAGCGAGCTCATTCTTTCTATAGCATCGGGAAATGAAGCGGCTAGTCGGCTAACGAAGACGTTCAGTAAAAGGAGAGAGGATGTGACATCGGAATGCCTCGTCCTCCGGGCGACAGTTACCAAGGGCATCTCTTTTCTGATACCTACTCTGTCAATCAACAAACCTGACCTGGTGTACCTATGTACATATGCACTGTACATAGGTACCGTATGTACCGTGTACCTTTGGTATAGCGCGTACGCTATACTCCGTAGATACGTACATAGGTAGGTATAAAGGTGCACGTTCAGTGCGGGCCGATTTTGCCGGGCCGGGAGACAAGACCGAAGAACCAGGCTTGCCGTTTTGGGAAAGCCGGTCACCGACTCGCTTGACAAGTCCGGTCCCGGACCTTGGCCACGCGGCATCACATGGTGGCATTCTTATCAACGGTCACTTGTTCAAACTTCAGTGCTGAGGCTGCGGCCCCTAAATAACCAGACGGAAAACGTTCCGGCTTATGGAGCACATGACGCCGTTTCTCACGTGGCGATAGCGTCAAGAATGGATACATAGCTACCACCATCTGGCATCACCATTGCCAGGTTGAGCTAAGAACGAAGCCTCTGGCGACGACGTCGGAAACAGATACCATCGCCATGTCAAGGTGATGAGGGGCATCATGATAGAAAAAGCACTGGCTCGCTATTATAGCTCGAATGCCTCCTCTATGCATCCGTGCCTCCTTTCCATGATCCATCCCATCCATGGACCTGACTCACCTTCCCTCAGGAGTCAGGAGTCAGGAGTCAGTACCTAGGTAGTCCCCCTCTTCCAAATTCGTAATCTCACGCACCTTTTGCGCACTCGCACTCCCGCCATCAAACTCATATCCCAGCCACTCCCGCGCTAGCCGCCGCGCGAGCTCCAACCCGACAACACGCTCTCCCATGCACAGCACCTGTGCGTTGTTGCTGAGCACGCTGCGCTCAACACTGAAACTATCGTGGGCCGTCACAGCCCGGATGCCCCTGACCTTGTTGGCCGCAATGGCGACGCCCAGACCTGTTCCGCAGATGAGCAACGCGCGATCAGCCTTGCCCTCTGCCACGAGCCGGGCCGCCGTCGCTGCGCGGAGAGGATACGCCGTCTTGTCCGAGGGTTCGTTGGAGCCTACGTCGATGACTTGGGCGACGCGCGTGTCGGATTCGAAGTCTCGCTTAATGGCATCTTTGTACGATACGCCGGCTTCCTGTGATGCCATTTGCAGGGTTGGTTAGTTAGAATGACGGGCGTAGAAAGGGGTGGCAGGGCCGGAAAGAGTGAAGGAAGGGAAGCTCGACTTACATCGCAGCCCATGACGATTTTCCACGTCGGCGGCATGGTCGTACGAAGAGGAAACAGAATGATAGTTGCTTAATGGGATGTAGAGGTAGGACTAAGGCAACCACGACACATCCAACAAGTCAAAATATTATAACATTTAGAAATTCCTTGTCAAGCAAAAAAGACGTCAAGGATAACAATAACAGCACAGGAAATATGCCCGGGTTTTGCTCGCTCTCGAAGCGGCATGGACCACGTTGTGGCCGTGACCAACTTGAAGAAGCTCCCCCACCCCGTCATTGGAAGATCGTTCCCCGCCGATGATACTTTTCAACGGCAGCGGGATGAGAGCACACCAGGCAGCATCTGGCTTGCCGGTTCCCGAGCGGCCCAAAACCTACCAATCAGAGTCCAACGTTTGAAACACGAGTTTGCAAGGTGCCAACAACTCGCAAGTTGCAACCTCCAGGCTCCAATGCCGATGAGGCCGACGGCATCATGATCCGCAGGAAAAGCGGGATATGCTGACAAGACGATATAATCGGCCACGATATTGATCGAGGTCAAAGAGGCCAATAAAGTACATACATACATCCATCCATACTATTCCTCGCGCATGTTATATGTAGCTCGCTCGGAGCTCTCAGTTGGTCCGCTGAGCTGTCAACAGGACCGCATTGAGCAGCCGACTGCAAGTACAGTAACCTAACCCGTGGACTCTGGAGACAGGATCAGCGGGTTTCATAAGATCTGCAGAGAATCTCGGGCAATCCAGCGGTCCGCGTTTTCCGAATAAGGTATTTCCGAGTTGTGGGGGGCATATAGCATTGCCATTGCTTAGAGAGCAGACACGTCCAAGAAAGGTTCGACGGAGGTTGAGGGACTACCTTGTGACCTTTTTGGTCTGTGATATGTCCATGTACTCGGTACGTTCCCAACATTAGAAGACCTTGAGCATATCCATACACACTGTGTCATGTGAGTCTTGGGATATGCGGGCAGTGTCATCATACACTCAAGTCGCACTCAACCAGCGAGTTTTTCCTGCTGAAGTCCGGCGACTCTCGCATCAGGGTGAATCAAGGCCCAAGGGGCATGAATGATGACGCTACCGACCCTAGACGCACAAAGACTAATATTCCGCACTGGATAACTGCAAGTGAGATCAGGATTCAGGACGGAGGTGTACCTACATAGGTAGCCACGTCAAGTTTGGAGGATTCGGGAACCGAAAACTTGTCTCGGCACAGGAACCTTACCACGGAAACATTCAGGACCCGCCAACTCTGATAAAGCAAGTTCCCGTTGCGTCCGGTCCGTCCTCATCTGGATCAACGGGAGCATAACAGAAACTACGTACGTATGGCTATGTACACAGTAGTAAGTACTCTGTATGTACTCTGTACCCCGTTCATCGTCGCTGACCTACATGATTCAACTCGTCCATTCCTGCGTCGGGGTCGGCAAGTTCAAGCCAATCGTTCTGCGTCACTGCGTCAGCGCCGTAAAACACGGTAGGAGGAACCCCCCACGTTTTCCCATGCACAACGGTCACGTACTCTCATCATTCATGGACGATTCAACGCTTGATTCACTGCTGGAGCCAAGTTGGCTTGCTCTACTCCGTACTGCCGAGCTCCACATGCATAATTTAGCGAGTCCTCGAGAGCGGATTCCCTACAATGGGAAAGCGGCGACCGTGTCGGGGACTGACGTCTTTAATGGAGCTTTTAGTCTCGATTTGCATTCGTGACATGTTATACTCCGTAGAAACGGCAGAGAGGGGCCGACGATCCGGGGGGGGCGCCCCTCTCTCTCTCTCTCTCTCTGAGTCTCTGTAAACAGTAAGAGCTGTCAGGGATTATGGACCAGTTTTGCGGGGGCTCTAGGTACTCTGTAGGTTCGCTAAATAGCTTTTCAGCTTTCCAGCTTCAGCTTTACCGCTCTGCAGCTCTGCAACTCTGCGGCTTTCCAGGTCGGAGAAGATTGACAGCTATGGGCCATGCCGCCATGCAAAACGGCTGGGCTGTTGATCTTTGACCGAAAAGCCATTCTGATACTTGAGCAAGCCGCCACGACCACGTTGCCGCCCCTCCTCCAAGGACCAAAGCTCGCAAGCTCCTATGTAGGATCTCAAGCTCCGAGCCTGTGGGCTTCCTCGGCGTATGTACCTCATCTTCATGGTTAGTGACTCTTTTCTTGCGTGGTTTTTGAAGGCAGTCTGCGGAGAGATTTGTCTCTACTGTCGACTGCATAGTACTCCAGTCTTGAGGCTGCTGTTCTTGTGCTTTTCATCAGCTAACCCAGACGTCCTCGTTTTACCTCCAGAACCTCGCACCGGATCATGTCGAATCGCCATCTCTTCAACTCGCCCGACGGCCTCGTCGACAAAGCTCTCAGAGGCATCATCGCCTACAACCCCAGTCTGAGCCTGGACGAAGCCAACCGAGTCGTCTACGACAGCACCTACGACAGGAATAAAGTCAGCCTCATCGGCGGCGGTGGATCGGGCCACGAGCCAGCATGGACGGGCTATGTCGGCAACAACATGCTCACGGCGTCGGTCCAGGGCGACATCTTTGCCAGTCCCAGCACCAAGCAGATCCTTGCGGGCATCGACGCCGTCCCCAGTGATAAGGGCACCATCCTCGTCATCACCAACTATACGGGCGACTGTCTGCACTTTGGGTTGGCAAAGGAAAAGGCCAACGCGAGGGGGCACAACTGCCGCATCCTCATCTGCGGAGACGATGTGTCTGTTGGCAGACAGCGCGGCAGCATGGTCGGACGACGAGGCCTGGCGGGCCAGATAGGAGTGCTCAAGGTCATGGGCGGCGCTGCTGGTGTTGGGGGATCCCTTGACGAAGTTTACCAGCTCGGCGTTGCGTTTTCGCAGCAGATTGTATCCATTGCTGCGACGCTGGACCATTGCCACGTTCCCGGCCGAACGGAACATGGCATGCTCGACGAGAATCAGGTCGAGATCGGGACTGGTCCTCACAACGAGCCTGGCTACAAGAAACTGTCCCCGGCGCCGTCACCGCCCGAGCTCATCAAGAACCTCCTCGCGCACTGCTTAGACGAGAACGACCCAGAGCGCGCCTACGTCAAGTTTTCTCCCGGTGATGAGACGATCCTGCTCGTCAGCAACTTCGGTGGCATGTCGCATCTCGAGATGGGGGCCCTTGTCGACGAGCTGCTCGAACAGTTGGATCAGGATTGGAAGCTGGAGCCCGTTCGCATCTGCGCCGGGTTTCTGGAAACGTCCCTCAACGCTCCTGCATTCTCGGTGTCTGTCATTAACCTGACTGCGGCGGCGAGAAACTGCAGCTACTCTGCTAACGAAATCAAGTCATTCTTCGATATACGAACCAACACACATTGGGAGTCCATGGCCGGCTCACAGGCAACGAATCGACGCAGCCGAACAGAGCAGCTCGACCGTTACCCCAAGCAAGCGCAGCCCAAGTCTGTGGATGAAAGCCGCGACATGACAATCGATCCGGCCGTTCTCGAAGCCAAGCTCCGTAACGCGTGCCATCAGCTCGTAGAAGCCGAACCGGACCTCACGAAATGGGATACAATTATGGGCGATGGGGACTGCGGCCAAACCCTCAAGACCGGCGCCACCAGCTTACTCGCCGCGCTGGACCGTGGCCTTGCAAAATCCGGCTCCATCGTCAAGGTTCTACTTGAACTCGAGGACATTGTAGAGAGCAAAATGGGCGGCACGCTCGGCGGCATCTTTGGCATTTTCTTCGTCGCGCTTCGAAGCGCCTTCGAGAATAACATCACCACGACACCTTCACAGGATCCTGTTGGTCTCTGGGCCAAGTCTCTCGCCGCGGCGCTGGCTAGCTTGGCACAGTACACGCCCGCCAAGGTGGGCGATCGCACAGTGATGGATACGCTCATTCCCTTCGCGGCGGCTATGGACTCGTCTGGCTTTGAGGAGGCGGTTCAGGCGGCTGTTCAAGGCGCCGAGACCACGAGAAAGATGAAACCTAAACTGGGGAGAGCGACGTATGTTGGCACGGAGGGCTTGAATAATGGTTCTCAGAAGCTGCTGCCACCTGATCCAGGTGCTTGGGGTGCCATGATTGCTATTCGTGGTTTACAGGGTACATCATGAGGAGATCATGGACGAGATTAATGGCTATCTCAGAGCGTGGGAGGCGGACGACTGTAGCAGCGCCTACATTTTTTCCATTCCTTGTTTTCTACTTCTTTTCTGCTCTAAATCTATGATGGGAAACGTATCCGTCAAGCCAGTGGCTGGTACTCTTGTCATCTAAAATCTAAATCCGAACCACGCTCATTCTCAGTCTTCAGACACGTCGCAAGTGCCCAGTGCCCACGGCAGTTGTGTTAGATTTTTCCTACACTCGATAATTCGCTAGATTTGGTTACAATGATGATGTAAGAAATCATCGAATCTTGACCCAGTGACTTCATTGATAACTCTCAAGGAGGGCGTTCAGTAATTCCCCTGTGTGACAAGTTACAAGTTACAACTTTCGCCCTAAGTGATCATAGAGTTGTCTGGTCCACAAATATTCGTCGCAGCTGCCAGAAAGACTATGAGCAACAGCTCCTCAGACTTGGCGCTTCGGAGATACGCTTCCCAGTGATGAGAGTGGAAAATTGGAAGACCATAGCGAAACTACATACTCACCCAATGATCGTGGCAACGGGCATTTTCCAGTAATCAGCCAGGCAGAGAAGGATCAAAGCTGGCTTTCGTATCGACCCAACGTGATCCGATATCAACACAAGCTGATTATGTGCCACTCTGCAGCCTGGACACGCCGCCACCGTGAAGCGTCTCGGCATGCATATCCGAGAGGCTACTCTGCCAAGCTGCCAGCGGCACCGGCTGCGATAATTTCATCATGGCATTACGAAGAGTAAAGTCTAAAGATGCTGTGACGGCGTCAAGCTGAAGGGGCTGTTTACATCTCCTTCACCGGTACTGTCTGACAAGCACGGCTGCACGGAGAACAACACCAATCTGGCAGCTCATCATGCTTGCGACTAAAGCCCAAGACGCTACTGTCCTTCAGTTTTGTGAGAGACCTGCAGCACGAATAAACCAAGCCTGTTCTATAAAAAGAAATCGCAACAAGTTCACGAACAAATCAGGAGCGAAATGGAAGAAAAAGAAGAAGTGTACATCCACCAGCGACACAATCCCCCGACCAAAGCGGCCACAACGCCCATTCTCCGCGCGTTGATCATTCGGTCAAGTCCCATGAAGCGCGAACCGCTTGGCACGCACAAGCCTCGCTGGCTCCAGTTGTGAGGCTAAACAACAGCCCGTGGTCCAAACACGCGTTCGTTGCAAGATAAGCCAGAAGTAGACCCGGCCAAAGACAGTCCTGCATAATAAACCAACCCCCCTCCATAGCAATTTGTACTCCCCGGAAGTTAGCCATGTACGTACCAGCCAAGAGGTGAAGCCGTGAAGGAGTTCTGGAGAAGTCACGCCAACAAGCTTACCCCAGCCCCCATATCCAATCGAATGCACGTATTTTCTGCAGCGTCACTGCCGGAACCTGAGAAGTGTGTGGGAGACATCGTAGACAAAATCTCCTCCCGCCGCGATCAGATTCAAAACATGTCTCTGATCGTGTTTACGAAACATCTTCCCTTGGTCTGTCCTGTCACCTGTGGGCCGGACCGGACACCCCCCTCCAGCCTCTGGGACAAAAAGGAGAATCGACAGTCAAACAAACAATTTCCCATTCTGGATGGACATAACGCAAGGGGTTGTCCTACTCCGAAAATGCTTTCTTTTGCGCGATGCCCCTTTTGTTGCGAGATGTCATCTGACGTGAACATCTGATTTTGATCGGCTTCTGTCTGCGGACGCCGGACCGCGGTATGGACAGAGTCACAGACTCCGAGTTTTTTACTAAATTGAAGCCCTGAAGCTGTAAGAACGCTCAAGGGGACAAGAGAACTGATGCATGGCCGATGGATATGGATTGGTGCGCCCGACTGGTGCCAACACAACACGCCATCCATTCCGGCGCTCCCAAAAGCCAATGCAATTCGTCCGACGAACGGCAAGCCACCATGTAGGTAGTCAGAAGTGTTGTGTGCGACACAACTCGCGGTTCGCCCCGCTGGGTAGGTAAGGCGTTCTTGCTTGAGGTACATAAGTTGAGACTCGGGGCTGTACGGAGTATGTATGTATGTACATCTAGGTCTAAGGTAGCTAGGTTGCATCTGGCGTCATGCCCCCCCTTCTGCTTTTTCTATGGAGTATCTGCACGAAATTCCTGCAGCCTTCACCTGCTGCTGGTGTGTTTTCTTTTGGTATACCGTGCCCTCGTTTCGTGGTGTTATGATCTCGTGTCTGAGACAAAATGCGTCCCGCGTGCATATCGTCAAGCGGCAAAGCTCAGGAACCCACTGCCAGAAAAGCCCAGAAGAAGTACATACTTACCTCATAGAAGGCTAGAAAGGACAAAGAAAAAGTCTGGTTTCAGTGGCGAGAATAGGCCGCTTCTGGTACCTTGAAGGCTTACGGAGTATATGGTACCTACCTACATGGGACTCGACGTAAGGGGGCATTTTGTCCAAATCGGTACACACATATTACATATCAGGATGCCTTTAGCCGGGGTCGTGAACCAGAGGCTTCAGCTGAGTCTTTGCACACACCCCCAGTGGAAATAAAACAAACAGCTTGTGAAACAGCTGGAAGCTCCTACTGCTGGGGAGCTCTTGTTCCGCGTCACAGTGCACATTGCAAAGGCGGTCTCCGGGATGGCAAGTTGCAACTCTGTCTTTCTGTCACAGGCACCCGTGAATCTGTGACCGTCGGCTCCCAAGCCGCGCGACAACAACTCCATAAGTACTAAGCTCATTGTCCAGACCAGGTAGACGGACATTTCCGTACCGTGTACATGTGTACGTGATATGTGCCTACTTCTGTCGTTGCTTACTTGGTGTGTAGGTCAATAAGTCTGTGTATATCTCGTAATTTAAAGCGCCAATGCGCGTTTGGCCTGCCTTTGTTGGCCCTTCCGTCGACGGCATGGAAAAGAACGACTCCGATCAATATAGCACAGGACGATTGTAGCAGTTGATTGTATGGATCGGCCTGTCGCTTCTGGTCCACATGGCACAAGGGCTTGTAGCTCAATCCGCCCCCGCGAAATGCTTGGAGCGCCTCAACTGAGAAACTGCATCAACTGTGCAGCATTCGAAATGGGCGCTCGAGTAACCCGGAACGCTTGAAATGGCAATTAGAGGCAGTTAGACATCCCGGTTAGGCTACCGAGAAACAGTTGTGCCAATCGGCGATGTCTATACGTATGAGGCGGGCTTTAACAGGCTATCAGGGCGGTACTAATAGTTCCACAGCCCACTCCAACACACGAACGGGATTACGGGATCGATTTTTTTTTTCGGCGAGCAGCAACTCTTGGTTGGTTGCCGGGATGCACTGCCTGAACTTGTCAAGCAAAGCTGTAAGCTGTCAACTTGGTGTTGCCAGCCAAGCTCCGTACGAATGTACTACGCCGTTCGTTTCCGTGGAGCAGATGGCTCGCCTGTATTCTCTGACGTTGCCTACTAACACTAACAACACGCGCACCGCTGGGCTGAGGAAAGAAAGCCAGTGAATGTTTGGGCCAGTGATCTGCATCCCTCGTCCACCTGGCACCAGCATCACGGGTCAGCATTCCCAGGAGGGGCAGGGAACAGGGCCCAGGGGAAGACCAGGGGCGGGCAGGGACAGAAGATGACAAATACCACATCTGACCAAGTCGCTCTGGTTTCGTGCATTGCATATGTGCAATATTGATGCACTTTGTATGCGCGGAGATGGATCGGCCCATGTGGTCGTCGATGCTGCCTAGGTACATACTCCGTTGATGGATCGATCACCAAATACCACATCATGGGCGGGCGGTGAGAGTGCTCTTGGCCTTCGTGCAATGGTTAAGACGGCGTGTACTCCGTATGGAGTGTGTACAATGTCAATGATCAATGAATAGTCGCAATATTTGTGGCTGACGAAACCAGACACCGGCAATTTCTTGTCCTTGCCCGTGGCAATTTTGCATGCTGATTCCTGAAAACCCCCAGAAGGAAACAAGGCGCAAGTCGCTTCGCCAGACATTCGGTCCGTGGCCTAGCACTGAAGCGAGCTCTCAACGTCGGGAAGGCATAAAAGAGCCTCTCTCTCTGCAATCGCACGCTTACTTAGGAAAGTATTTCTTCTTGATTGCTTCTTGGTTGGTTCACTTGATTCCCTTCCACTTGGCAGGTGAACTTTTGTATTTTGTTGCCCGTTTTGGCGCCAAGCAGAGAGTCTAATGGGCATTGCTGCGTCGAGGCGTACGTAAAGTACTGTACTGCGCTGTGCTGCCATGAACACTTTGCAGAGTCACACTCTAGGATATAGACCATTCTGACGTGGTGTGCAACTTATTTACTGCGCTTGGGCAGTTCGCTGCGGAGAGAGCAGCCCAACTGCGTCACGAACCGGTTTCGGATCGTCATTCGTTCCACTACCAATGCACCTTGACAAGACCGGGCAGATGGTGTGCGTGCGAAGCACTCTGTAGACTGTACTTGAAATTTGGTCCTTTCAAGCTCAGAAAAAAAAAGAAAAAAAAAAGAGATTCTGCAAGAAAAGCAGTGGCGGGCTGAATATGATGCTTCATGTTGCCCAACAAGTTGTCGCCAATCGCCAAACGGACAGTATACTTTGGAGGCCCCAACGCGCTTGTTGGACTTCGCGTAGGCATAATCCCGTATTCTTACTGCACACATTCGGTACTCCCTGCCCAGTGCCAATAGGTATACAATTACAGCGTTCAGTTGAGTGTAACACACCTCGCATATCCGCAGCAAGGATCATCCCAGTGCTCTGGGTAGCCTGGAACACACGTGAAAGAGGCAACATTGCCATTCGCTAAACGCGTAGACAATTCCGGGCCTGGTAAACACGAGACGGCATTGTGGCGACAGAGAAGGTCGCCGACAAAGACGAGTCATAATGTGGCTTCCGTTCGTGTGTTCGGTGAGCCTCAGAATCACCCGCTTGGCCACGCGCGTTCAACGAGGTGCTTCGTGCTACATACATACAATATCTTGACGTTAATTTGTTCAATTGTGTACAGAGTGCAATGTGTTGTAATCGGTTCCGACGTCAGTGGCTCAAGAACGGCTCGCATTACGTCGGCAAATCCAAGACTGTTGGTCTTTGTAACATGCCCACGTTTCGGTTCGCCGATATAGACTCCTACCCTGAGCTGAGAACCGAGTATTGCCGCCGTGGACCAGATTGTTGATGGATATGTGACAGTTCTTGGAATGTACAGTATGTAGGTACATACTTGTAACGTAGTCTGCTTCCGCCTGCCAGTGAGAAACACGAGGCCCACCCCTCAGAACTCGATGACGTGCCAAATATGAACGTCCCACGGAAAGCGAAAGAGTACGGAGTATTGTCTGCTACCTATGTACATGGTACATAGGTATTCAGCAAACTGGTGTGTATTGGCGCTATTTGCCATGGCAATTAGAGCACAAGCGACGGAGAGCAGGCACAGCCCTCGACAAGTTTCGGCAGGCTTGCGATAGTTTCATGCTTTCTTTTTCCTCTTATTTCTTTTTCCGCACGCCGTGACGCAGAAACCAATTACGATGACTGTATGACAGCCGGGACATGAACTACTCAAGAACCCAAGATGACAATACCAGATCCACCAGCCTGTTACAGGTATGTACCTAACAGTGCCTAGGTACATACATTAATACAGTAGGTACCTCTTGTCAGCGCCGCTGCTGTGGACTCGAGCCAAAAATCCACTATGTAAAGGGGGGCTGACTTCGAATATGATGGTCTATCGCCCTTTCCAAGGACCAGGCCTCCAGGCAAGCTTCGTATCACTCGTTTGTGTTGGCCCAAAGTACGGCAGTTGACGTCATGAGCTAGTGATTACTCATCTGTTGAAGTGCGCATGTCGCGAACGGCATTTCGTGCTCTTGATCTTGTCTGTTGCTTGCAATGTATTCGTACGCCTGGTAGGTTTGGTGAAGTAGGAGGCTTGAGCTGCAAAAGAACTTCCTTTTGTGACATGTCGTAATCAGACCCCACAAGGTAGCTCAGTCGCAAGTCTGTAAGACGGTACTGCAGCAGGTATCTACAATGCTGTGGCAGAGGGGGTCATGAGATTCTCAAAGCCGCAATTACTAAAGTATTTTGTCGTGAACGTCCTACCTAGTACTTGGAGACCGGTGTGACTGAGTCATGCATGGCGTTCAAGTGAGCAATCCTCCAGATTTGACGCATGATAAATGATGAACTTAATATCCTTCCATAGCCTATAGGCAAGAGTTTTCGTGGGAAACAGAAATCTCTGGATACACTTGAAATGCTGAAGTATAGTCAATTTGGAGTGACAAGGCGTTTCGGGGTTTTAGCATCATAAGTGATAGTCGACGAGTCGACTTCCGGCTGTCAATAGTTGTTGACAAGTGTCATCTGAGATAAGAAGCCTCTGCTCTTCTTATTGGGCCTTCATCCTGTAGCGAGAGTGGCCAATGGCATTATTTGCGGCTGCTCGGAATTCAACCCGTGAGCTCGTTGAGCGAACTTGAAGCCAGTCGATCCGAGCACAGCAGTGCCAGCAGCCTTCAATCTCTGGTCCCTGGGTCATCGACAACAACTCCGCATGCTCCGGAGTCCGTCCCAATCATGGTGTCATGACTCATTATCTGTTGATGCAAGTTGAAGCACCCGTGATACATCCGCTGATCCAAATACCAGAGTCCAGACAAACAAGGATTCGCCACTGCTACCAGGTCCCCAGGATGGACAATAGTAGTGTAGGTAGCGGGCCGCTTTTAGTGCCACAAGATGTTCACTCCATACTGGAAATAATTTTCGAGTTACAAGCGCTCGTCTCTTTCAGCATCGAACACCGAGTCCTAGTTCTTCGGTCCTCTCGTCTCTTGTCAAGGAAAGGGGAGCCCTCGTGTGCCACTGTGTGGATCGCGACTGAATCAGACATGGGACATTCAGAACGTGCGGAGTCCGGACTTCAAGATGGACTGTCTTACTCACTTTGAACAGCCGTGCTACTTAGACATTGAGCATCTTAGAATCAGGGTCGTTGTCTCACAGAATATCGAGAATAGCCGAACACACAGCGGCACACCTGCCATATGAGACGTATGTCGGTATTTTCTTCAAACTAAGTTCCGTATTTCTAGTCAGTCAAAATCTTGTATTTTTAAAACGAGCCATTTTACAGAGGCTAGAGTTTATAAGTCAGAGGCCGTACGGCGTATTGCCGCAACGACGGGACGATGACCAGGTACCTTCAGACAGTTTTGCATTTCTAGATGATCGTTACCATCTTGTTTGTCAAAACAAACATGATGAATTGCCCGCTCCGCGCCTCCAACATCAATTGATAAATTCATGACGCTGCTAACTCAATATGTGCATGCCTCTGCATCTATAACTGTCCCGAGTCCGCGTGAGCTCATTTGAAGACCTTCGTATGCTGTGCGCTAGTCGTCTCCGTGATTATTCTCTCAAAAGTTAAATGGTCATGGCTTGCGTGATATTGAACATCAAAACCAAGACAGAAGAGGCAAAGGCTTTTTGCCTTGTCAAACTGTATCTGTCTCTTCAAAGTTCAAACGGGAGGTGTCCGACGGCAATACGAAACCCGCGTTTTTTTTTTTTTTTTTTGGCTCTTGCAGAGCTCATGCCGTTGACGAAATTGCACCAATGTGGCAATGACGATGTTTATTTCGGTTGACCATAGAAACGGTAGCAAAGTCAATTATGCTGCTGATCACGCCAAAGCCCATTCGCATCGAGTTGCATACGGATACTTGTCGGGTCAACTTTCAAGAAATCATGTACGTACGGACTATGTGACTCCACAATGTGGCTTGACCCAGTGTGATGGATCACCCGCGAGTGGTTGTGCTACATATCCCGGATTGGACAAAAAGCTGCTATCATTCATGCTGTGAAAGCTTGAGCAATGCCTACCTATGATTGGAAATCCCCATCTTCGAACCATAGAGAGAGCATGGCAAGCGAACCGCGAAGACGTGTCAAGACTACATCGCTCGTGTAACGGAAAAGCTCACAGCCATACTATGTGCTCGCTTAGGGCGGCCTCGCAAAGAGACAAGAAGAAGATTTCTCTGCGTTTTGTGATGCTCATTGCCAATGCTGCGACTCTGCGAGTAAACCCGTCTCGGCTGGCTGTGTCAGCCTCATCGCGGATGCAGTTCTTGCGGCTTCCCTGCGATGATCCTTCGCTTCGTGGAGCAGAAAGGATCGGGGGTTTTGTAAAGCTGTCTTCGCCAAGGTTGTTTAAGGAGTGATCAGTCCCGACCTACACTTCCCATTCGTAGAAGATCAAGAGTCATGGTTGCCACGGCCCACAAACGTGTGAAGTTAAAGGAGGAGGATACCAAGGCATAGATGACGCAAACATTTTGGCGCGTATATACTGTCTCGAGGGTACTACTCCGTACTTCGGCGTGAAAAGACAATGTGCGGTCTTTGGAAATAAATGACAGAAAAAGAAGCTCGGAAGTTGACTGTTGACGTATAGGCCTCAATCATCCGGGCCCTCCTGTCCACTCAGTAATGTCTACGAATTACCCCGGCGAAAGACAGGGGCTCCAAGGAGGTTTCGTAGAGAGCAGAGCACTTATTCATACGGAGTACATATGTACAGTGGTGTAGATCTTGACGCAATGCGCGGTTGGGGAGAGGGGTCCGGCCAGGAGGCCTGTTGTACCTTGCATGACGCCAACACAGGGTCCGATCACCGGCACATCTTCGCATTCGGCGCTCGTGACAAATATCCTGCCGATGCATTTAATTACAATCTTCTTTGTAATGCCGGAAACTGAGACCTTTGCAAGAAGACGGTGGGGTTGAGACGCTGACGGGCTACTCACAAAGTAGGTACATATGTACCTATATAGGTAGGCTATTGTACTCCGTACTCCGTAGAAGTTAGAACCACTGCCAACTTCCAAGGTGTTCGACTCCGATGCTTCACGAAACCATCGGAAACATAGGTAGCCGCGGCATCGAGCCCGTAACTCCTGTCAACGTACAGTACCTACTCGGTACGTATCCTCCCGGCTCCGTGGTGCGCCTGTTGCAGGCCAGCCTTTGCCAAATTGGTCGTCAATACCCCTGCATGTGGAAACCCCCCCGCGACCCCCGAGCGAGATCGCCCTCGAGGCTGCTCGAGCGGGTGACGGCTGGCAAGGGTCTGGTGGACCGGTGGTCAGTGTGCCCGCTCGCGCCAGGGGAAGTCGTCGCGTTGTCGCCAGCCATGCCGCCCATGCGTTTGCCGCTCGGCGGGAAGCGAGAGGCGTCCGGGCATCTTGTTTAGCATTGCTGGTGGTTGCGGGGTACCTAGACTCAGGAATACTCAGGAGTCAGGAGTCAGGAGTCCAGGACTAAGGTACAATTCTACTACATATGTACTGTGCAGTGTGCGGAGTAGCTCTTTCAGAGTCTCAGAGATCGACCCAAAGTTTTCCCTGCACGGCGGGTACCGTCGCTTCCGCGTTACCGCTTCGTCCTCACCGCGTCGTTTCGCACACACGAGGACCGCCGGACAGCTTTTGCGGACCTGCGCTGGCTATTCGGCCGATAGATCTGCTGGAGGCTTGGTTTCAATATTTTCCATGATATAGCGCAAGGGCACATGTGAGGCCTGGTACATACCTATGTACATACAGTACCTGGTTTGTTAAGTTGCAGCAGCGCAGTGCGTCGTAGACTGTAGTGCATTTGCCTTATGATATTTGTTCGACCCCATAGACAAGAAGACACGATGGAAGAAAAGAGCATAGGGCTTGAACTTGAATTGCATTCGCCAGCTGTCACGGCCGGCAAACGACGGCTGACAGCTGGCAACTGGCAGCTGGTGGAATTCACGGTTCACCAGTCTGGTCCAGAATCCAGATCGGGCCCATCGGCAAAAACTTCCACAACACACCACCATACACACAACGAAACAATTTGGCGTCGAATTTTTATCAAAACAGTCCAGGCTAGCCGCCTTTCCTGCTATGTGACACATAACTTCGACCTTGACGGAGGTCCGCTGTAGATCCGTTTCTGCAGGCGGAGATGGTGCGACAGTCGCGCCTGAACAGGTACCCTCGCCAGCAACTCCCTTATTAGCGCATCATTGCGGAAAACGTGTGTCTGGACTCTGCAATACATTCGGCTAAATTTCCAATATGGCATGCATTCATTCGGCAAGAGTCAGCCATTGACGTGTTGGCGGCACTTGACTCCGAAGTTCACCAATGCAACTGCGAAAGCATTTGGCTTCCAGCTTATGCGTATATCAAGAGCAATTGCCCGTGACGATTTCACATGGTGGCAGACTATCATGACGTGCGACTTCTTGATGACTCGGCAGTTTCAAATTCTGCGAAGATATTTCCAGATCCTGAGGATTTTAGGTCCAATTATCATTTCAGTACGTACGTCCCACGCGCACACACCTAAAATGAAACCTATTCTTTTTTTTGTCGTTTCGCACCAGCAAATAAACGACGCAAGCTCATTAATCACGTAGCTTCTTATAACAAATTGGATTGCGTTTAATGACCAAGGGAAATATTAAGGTGAGACACGCCTGCGTGTATGCACCCCACCGCTTGAACTGATGTCTTATTTCTCAGAAACCGACTGCCCGCATCTGCACGTACCTACCTTGCCGACTTGGCAAGTGGGACAACCGAAGAACCCGGGGATTTAACTTTTCGGTATGTTTGTCTTTGCTCTAATCAAGCTATATACACATTTATTTCCTTCTTTCATGATGAATCTTTTTTTTCCGCTGTTCACAAGTATGCAAATGAGTGACATACGGGTCACATTTGAATGGAGCCTCTTCAACCTGCATGAATTCTTGGCACTTTATCTTGCTGGGCTGTGTCGTGGCAGCAGCAAGTCGGTGTTGATCTGACTATGTGGTGCATGGTGAAGGACACTGAATGCAAGCCGCATCATGCAAGAGTCCCTGCTGGCCAAGAGGAAAGCACGTAGCTGCTACGCGGTGTTTTTGCCTGACTATGGGTCTCTTTTCTGCCAAAGCATGTAACTGGAAACGCGGTACCTGGGAGCTATTTTGTATTACCGATGGAATAACTGCCACCGCCACGGATCTTAGCTTGGCATTTTTCACGATTTCGGCAGCGACATTCTTGGCCTGTTCAAGCGTACCAGTCATCGTCAACAAATCCGTCATCTTGATCATCAAAAATTTCGCGAGTTTCCTGGCAGAATTTGGGATTTTACTGGAATCGGTCATCTGCTTCGCAGCACCTGTGTGCGTCCGTCTTGTGCATACGGAGTACATGTACTTGGGTACGATTCGTAGACACAATACCTCCTCCAAGCACAGTTTTCCATTGAGCCTGGAGGAGGTGGGTCCTGCTTTTGAGACATTCCAACACCCGCCCGCCTCGTGGATCAGATCCATTCAGGCACCGCTCTTCCCGAGATACATACCGATTTTTAGGTATTTCTCTTCGACAATCTCTTATCGGGCAGAGGCCTTCAGATGACGTCGGGAAATGCATGTCCGTCAATACATACGCATCCTCTGTGATCTATCCTCAGTGGTCAAATCGAGTTCCAAATCATCGCGCGACACTTGTCACTCGGGAAAGACCTGTTGGAAAAGGCAAATCACGAGACGGCCGTTCAATTCGTGCCCACGCTCAAGTCAGAGGAGGGAATCGAGCTTGTCGTCGACCCCACATTTCATCGCTTTGATCGGGCAGTCCAGGAACGGCGCGGGACGGGCAGAGAAGCTTATTAGTGGCAGGAGTCTAATGCCTGCGACGAACGGACAGGAACTGGCCGAACCCGAGGGACTTACACTGTAGCTCAGAGCTGAGATGACAGTGGATCTCCCAAGCAATGGCAAGCTGCGCCACTCATCAACAACTGATTACATCAACGGGACCGAACGTGTCAGCCCAACGCGTCCGGGTTTGATCAATGCAGTTGACCCCTGAACCCTTTCTCTGTTGTAACTTGTACGGAGTACTTGTGACTGCACGGACCGCCCCAGAATGGGCGTCCGCCGTCGAGGCACAGAGTAACCAAACCCCTGCAACTAATAGCCGCCACGCCGATCTGGCGGCTTACATCGACGACAAGATGCCAAAGCCTGCATGAGCAAGTGCAAATACCTGGGCCAAGGCAGACTGTATTTTCCCGTCGCTGATGCTGAATCACCATGATCAGATTGGCTGGCGCGGATCATGCAAGTGCGTTCTTTTATCAGCAGCGGCGGAGAATAGGTAGCAGAGGAGAATAACAGATACTGCCGAGTGTGGCGACAAAGGGCTCACTTCAACGCGCCAACACGATTGACTCCATACGGTATACCATTCAATCAACTGTTTGTTGGCGTGCGGCTTGGTCTTGTCAGCGGCACAGCCGCCACCTCTTCATATCTAAGCTCGCTTGAGCCAGAAGATGCCGCTGCCACAACATAACGCCAACGAGCGGGACTATGATGGACAGATAGGAGGTTACGCCATAAAAATCCATATATTGACCGGCAGAGTGACAGGCAGTATGGAATACGAAATAGAAAGACGACGCCCGAAGACAGTACTTGGGCGATGGACATTAACATCCCCCAAAATATGCGAGCTGCGGCGGCAATGCGGCCCCAACAATGTCCATCTCTCTGCTCCGATTCCAATTGGGCGTCACGACCCCCGGTTCGGTCAGATTGCCCTTCGCCCGCTTCCCGGATATCCAGCAGCCCGCTTGCGCCAAGCAGCTAGCGTCGCGCACCCACCTCAGCGCGCCCACCGATCCACCTGTGACCTCGATCCACGTCCCGGTCCAGCTTCACTTCCTTCTCAAGTCACAGCCTTCACAACATCCCGCCGACGCACGACTACCTACATACTTACCCATCATCGCGCCCAGCATTGCCGCGTCTTGTACGTCCGCTTCCGATCCATTTCCTGGCCGTGCTTGACCACGCCAGGTGGACGGCGAGCTTAACCTTGTCCGCCTTGGCCGTCCATCACCCACGACGGCACACACTTTCTGCGGTGCTCGGGCTGGCCCACCCTTGAGTCTTGACCCAACCTCTCTGCCCAGACACTGGGACGGCAGTCGTCCATGTTACCGGCGCATCGACCAAATGGTAGGGTTGTTGCGAGCCAGCTGCCCGCCGCCCGCCTCCCACCTCCCTGAACGCCGCCGGACTGGGATCAAGCTGTCCCTGCTTATGCCCTGTGCCCAAGTAGGGATGGAGTGCTGCACGGGGAATATGGAGAACCTCAACGACCGTCGAGTCTCGACATCACTTACACAGAAACTCAAGGTGCGAGGGGACGGATTGCCAGCCAATTCCCCGTAGATTGTTATACAATGGCGCCGTAGTTCGGGTGCTAGCATCGTCCCTGAGCCTTCCGAGCTTGCCAGTCCATGTAGTACCGCGCATGTACGGAGCGCATCATCTGACGCCTCTTGGTTCCGTACGAACAGGTAGAGCCATGGACTCATGCCGTTGCGGAGGAAAGCAACGCCATTCTATACTCTTCCCCTCCTGGCGGACCACTTTTCATGACGTGGATCCAGCCAGCTTTGATGGCTTTACTCCGTACGGACCACGGTATCTTGTGCAGCGTGCCCCAGCCATTGGATCTACAATGGTATGTAAGCACCTGCTTGTGGGCTTCGACGCACCGCCTGATGTCGAGCATAGCTTCATAAATGGGTCGTATCTTTGCTATGTACCTATGTACCTAGTTCGTGCCACCAGCCAGACTACATACTCCGTACATACATAGGTACATACCTGGGTACATACTGCTAAGGATCATTTGTCCAACGGGCGGTGTCCGGCCGCCGTTTATCGGCGCACGCCCTCTTGAGGCCGGGGGATTTGCTCTCCCTCCAGTAGAAGGGCCACCCTACCCCCGTACAGACAAGCACATTTCACACGAACGTGCACAAAAGCAAACCCAGGACCTCGGAAATCACATCTGAACGGCTCTTGGACGATGATGAGATGCTGTTCGGACAAGCCGGGTCCGCGGTTCATCCGCATCTTGGACCCCTGGCTCACCTTTCAAGATACCCTCAAGATGCCCCTTCGATTTGTTTTGATGACATCTTGTCTTTGGCTGGCTCGCTCATCAACTTTTGCGCATCAAAAAGCACTAGTATACCGAATTCATAGTTTTTGTTGGCTTCAGTTAATAATTTGGCGATTGGAATTTCCTTGGCTTGCCGAGGGCGGAGCGGCTGCAACATACATTTTTTCACGGGTATCTACTGGACTGCTCCGACGCCATCTTGAGATTTTCCTGTCTGAAAGTCCGACGCTCTCTGGACATCTTCCGAGAGCTGTAAATCGCGGTGCTAGGCGACGATTTCGAGGCAATGGTTCCCTATATCTTCACTCAAGTCAAGCCTTCCAACGATGCCGTCGTATCCTATGTTTACCTATGTTTTGGGCAGACGTTGATGACGTGCGCATCCCGGGTAACTTGGCGGTGGGCCATTCCTAGAGCTTGAAGTCCTAGATTGTTCTCTTCTTCACCCCATGCTTGCTTCTTGTGATTTTGTTTACTTGGG
>QEQW01000416.1:0-24480 GCA_004016085.1 Claviceps quebecensis
CGGGGATTTCATTCACCGCCAAGCCGGGGGAGACCACGGCGATTATCGGGGGCACACACCATTTTTCCCCAGAGCACCAGGAGCAGCGGGTGATGCGAGACAATAGATAGAAGCCGGTAGGGTAGGCCAACGACTCGGCCCTATCGCAGCAAGAGGATGTATGTACCTGGTGATGCTGCTACCGCTAATGCTTGTGCTGCTTGTGCTTGTGCTTGTGCTGGTGCCGATGTCGCTGTGTGCTGATTCTCGTGGTAATATGTGCTGATCCTGGTGTCGGCGCCCATCCCGTTCCAATATCCGCAGCTTCAGACCATATCCCAGCATCCACCTGCATATCTGGCTCAGGACCCAGGCCCTCAAGAATCTCACTCCGAGAATGCACAGTTCAACTCCAAATCCAGCACCCACGGTCCCGGCCAAAGAAAGAACCCGACCAAAAAAAATAATACGCCGGGTTCTCGATAAGCTGTCTATCTTTTCGTGTCGTGTCGTGCTACCGCCTCGAAAGCATTACATGGAAGCAAAATAGGCCATATCCGACCCAATATCAGAAAAGGCCCGCAGACACACCGGGCCCCCAGTAACACTGAAACTTGATATACTGAAAGATGGCGTATCTCCCAAAAGCCCTACCGGACCCGAGTAGCGAAAGAAAATGGCGTGGATATGTATATCTAAAAAAGATAATGGGGTATCTGTATGGACTAGAACATTTGTAAAAGTAAAATAAAACCGGCTCGTTCGCGCGCCAACAATCAAAAGTTCTGGGCAATACCAGCACTCTGCTGCGGATAATGCGACGGATTCTCAATACGCGTACTGCGTCGGGCAGGATTATCTCGAATTACAGCCGGTCCACCCGCTTCCTGCGCCTGCTGGTCCGCGCCGCAGTACGGATTCTGCGCATACTGGTCGTAGTAGCCCCCGCCGTTGGGAAACATGCCACCATCGGATCCCTCTGATCGGCCCGTCGCGCTATAGGACGAGGACGCATTCGAGGGTCCGCGGCGTACATCCGCATTTCGATTCGCCGCTGCGGAGGGGCCCATGGCGCCGAGGATCTCCCCGTCTGGAGAGGAGGAGTCGGTGAAGTGGGAGTCTGCCTTGCCGTCGGAGAGATTTCCACGGGTATGCCCGTTACCGTTACCGTTGCCATTGCCGTTGCCGTCACCGCCGTCGGAGAGGGTCGCTGCGGTCATGCCGCCGGACATGGTGGTAGATGCTTTGCGGCCCATGGATCCAGCAACGGGTGTGCTGCCCCAGCCGCGATATCCTGCTTCTCCGTCCCTCATTTCGTAGGAATCGGCTAGTCCCACGGCCGGGGCTGTAGGGCCGGCATTGGGGTTGTAGGCGTAGTCCTCGACCTCCTTGCGTCGTTCCTCCTCAGATTGCTGGCGGGCTTTTCTCTTTCTCCACCACCACAGACCTACGAGAGCCAGTAGGGCAATGGCAGCAATGGGGACTACGACTCCAATGGCAACCTGAGCGGGCTGGCTAATGCCTCCGCCGCCTCCATCGCCACCGGGGTTGATGGCCGCGGGCGTTGACGAACTAGACGCGGTCGCAGATGAGGCAGAATTCGCGGGTCCGCCGGGCGAGGTCTTGATGGCTGTGATAACTTCGATTGTGGTGACAGAATTGCTAGGCGTGACGGTCACGATGGGCGTACCAGGATTCTGCTGCCCAGGCGCGGTCGTTCCGGGGACTGGGACAGCATTGGGTGAAGTTGTAGTTGGCTGTTCCGGTGCTGCCCCTGGAGGAGGAGTGGACGACGAGCTTTGGGGCGCAGCCGGTGGTGTAGAAGACGATGGAGCGACCGCGGGGGGAGGCGATGACGACGGTAACGCCGCCGGCGGTGGGGTGCTTGACGAAGGTGCGGGATTCTGTGCGGGTGGTGGTGTTGATGAGGTGGCCACGGGCGCTGGAGGAGTCGACGATGAAGCCGCCTGTTGCTGAGGAGGAGTCGAGCTGGCAGCGGCGGGAGGAGTTGAGGATTGCTGAGAAGTCGCTGCTGCTTGTTGTGGTTGTTGCTGGCTTGGAGCCGAACCACCAGTGGTGAGGGCGCCTACAGTGCGACTGAGCTCAGACATGGTCGGCAGCACGCGATTCAAGACTCAACGAGATGTGTCAACTGCTCAATCGACGGTTAGCTTTAGTAGCAACTGCGAGGTGAAACCGTAAAATGCATTGGCAGCAACTAGCAATTGCGAGGCGAAGCCGTACAACCTGTGGCAGAGCAATAGGGGAGGGAGACTGCAGCAGAGGCAATCACGCTCGGGAAGATGGATTTGGCGGCGACGAGGCAGGGACGCGTATCATCCGCGGTCGCTCAAAACGCAGCCAGCAGGAGATGATAAACGACGACAGTCACAGAATGAAATAATTCTTTTGGAAGCCGCGCCGCCGTTGAGAAGAAAGGGATCTGGGAACCTGCATGGTTTCTTACGAGAGAACGGGATTGCGTGGAGGCCCGCGTCGTCTAATGAGCAGTGGTGGGACTAGAGGCGCAGAGTTGAGCCTGATTGGACGCGTGGGGCGTGAAAGGGCCGCAGTCGCCGACGTGTGAGTGGCTGGACCGGGGCCTCAACGGATCAATGGACGTCTGTACGATGTTGGCGTTGGCCGTTGGCGTTGGCTGTTGGCTGGCTGTTGGCTGCTGCATTATAATACATACCTAGGTACATACCTCCTAGGTATAGGCAATGCCGTCAGCTCACAGCCATTGCAGAAGCCAATGGCCCTCTCTACCATCACTTATTAATATTACGCCTTCTATAAATGCTGCGCAACCTGCGTCCAAACAACCAGTTCGCAATGCTTCAGCCTCGCCCACCTCATCCCGACATGAAGAAAGAATGAAAAAAGAAGCAAGTTAGCAACACACACCCCCTTCCCGCCCTTCCCGGGGTGCGGAGAACTAAATCCCTGTCCCAGCCGCAGTCTGGCTCGTGGTACGGAAGCGCCGCACCGGGGAGTATCTACCTAGGGGAAGAGCCTCTTCCCCTAGGAAGAGGGGAGCCGCCAAGGAATAGCGCCATCCTGCAACTTCCTTTACTGCGACGTTCAATTAAAGCAATGTGATATGTATCATGTATGTTTGTACACAATCATACGTATGTTGGTAGTTCTGCACACGCCCTTTTTGACGTAGCATTCTCTTCCATTTTCTTTACACTACTTTTACGGAGTAGTCAGGACATAGAGAGAATTTGGCACGACACTTCTTTGATTCTTGCATCGCATGTTGCGCCTTGCCAAAGGTGTGGAATGCCATTAAGGCGGGCGACGGTAGGTCCACGCAATACCCCTTTGTTTGTGTAGCAATATATTGTCCTATGTCTTGGTCCCCTGAACAAGGTTCGCGTGTTACAACTTACGGTACAGATAGATGGCCTAGTATACTCCGTACGGTGGGGAGAACAAGCCAAAGTCGTGCAGTCTCAGCTGCATCCCCTGCGTGACTTCAAACATTCGTACGTAGGTATTCTTGCGATGGGGAAGAGAGAGGGATGGGTTCATAGAAGGTTCGGTAGGTATGCAAATTGTCTTTGTACGATGGCTTGGCAGAAGGAGAGTTCACGTGTGTGTTGACGAGACAGGTACATTAGGTACATATGTACATATCTATACACCTAAGACATTCCTCCATCATTGCATACCTGTGTTGAAAAGGCATTGTTGTCAAAGAATTGCAGCAGCTACTATACGGAGATGAACGCGGGTCCGATCTCTTGGCCTGAATCATCACTTGCAAACGCATTGCTGCTGTTGATAGACTGCAGGCACGCCATGTGCAATAAAAATAAAGTCTGAAGGCTTCACCGTGGAACCTAGACAAGGTACTTCTGTAGCTCGCTGCCAAGGGACGGTAATTGGTAGACATGCGGAGAGGTCACCATCTGACACGAGTCCTCGTCAGTCATCACTGCAAAAGACTGAAGACCGCGCGGGAATAACGCAGGCTGGTTTCATCATCATCCATCACCACGAAATACATCACGTACACAGGTTGTAGGCACACACAATTAACACATCCTGCGATGTAGTAATACCTCAAAATCAGACTCTTTTAAAATATATACACACCCCAAACCGCAGCAACAAATAACAACAACAACAACAGTAACAACAGCGACAACAGCGACAGCCAACAACCGACCAACCCCTCATTCCCCATGAGACCCCCTTTCCCAGTCTCGGCTGTCCTGGCATCCTCTACTCATTGACTCTCACCTGATGCACAGCCCAATCTTACTCTCTCTACCTATATATAGCCAACCTCCACCAGCGAATGAAAATCCCCCTCATCTCAGCAACAATATTTTCAGCGAGCAAGCGACAACAAGTGTCTTTCTGCTTCTTATCAACATCGAGCTTAAGAAAGACGGCAATGGAAGAAGAAGAAAAGGACACAAATAAATAAGTAGTTAATGAACAACAACAGCAGCAACAACAACAACAAAAGCCTCATCATAACCCTGCTAAATGCGCCACGACGATGAAATGTAAAAAATCGGGGGGAGACAAGAAATAAAATGTTTTAAGAAAAAGAAAATCGCAAAAAAAAAACACACACACACACACGAAAACAGGCCAATGCTGCAGATTTGCTTCATGCAATTTAGGCTTTATACACGCCCAAGTAAACACTTTCTTTCTCTCAAGGGTGAAGCATAAACCGCTCCAAGCACACTGTATGCTGCTCCAAGTCAATGCCAATGCCGATGTCAATGCCAGCCAATCAAACACTTCGTTTCATTCAAAAGTCAAGCACCTCAAGCCTCAAGTCTCAAGTCCGCATCCCCCATGAAGGTTTGAGTGAATCACCTAGAGCCGCAGACGTAAAGACAGTATCTTCAGGTAATCGGCTCACGCGTCCAGCTCCACGGCGGAGCGCATCAAGCTGAGCGGGCGAAATGCCACTCTTGTTGCTTCGGATGCTCCCCGCATCGCTCATCGTGTCGGCGGCGTCCTTGAACTTCTTGGGCGGCGCAAAGTCTAGATTCGTGAATGTGCTAGACTTGCGGAGCACGTGTGGGCTGGGCAACGCCGAGAGCTCGTCGAAGGCGGTGACTAGGGGAGAGGCAACGGGTACGCTGGGCTGGTACTGGCGTCTCTCGCCTAGGGGACTCTGGCTACGACCAGTGGCCTGGTCTTTGAACGTGTTGGGCGGGGCAAAGTCGGCCGCGTTGAAAATGGCAAAGGCGTCGTCTTTGAGCTTGGAGGGCGTTGGAAGCGTGGGAAGCGCTTCAGGGGGCGGAAGGTTCTTCTTCATGGGGGGTCTTCCGCGCGGTCCTGCAGAAGCAGAAGAGCCGGGTCGGGGACCGCCGACAGAGCCAGCACGGGGCCGTCCGCGGCCTCCTGGCAGGCTCATTCCCCCGATAGAGCCAGGACCTCGGGGAAACCCTCTAGCAGGTCCATGAGGGCCAGGCCCTCCAGGGCCGCCGCCGTGAAACCGTCCGGCCGGAGGCGGAGTCATGGCACGGCGCGTGACGGGCTCCGCGTACGGCATCACAAAAGCATGATTTTCTGCATCGTAGTATGCCGCATTGCCGGGGTACGAAGTTTCATAGTCCTCGTAGTATTCTTCAACATGATTTTGACTAGGCTGATTTTGATTAGGCATCGGAGGAGGGGGTTCCTTGTCGTCAAAGTACTCCTTATAGAATGATCGAATACGGTTCGCCCGATACTCGGGGTCCTCCGACTCCATCACTTCGTCGGGAGGCAGAGGACGGAATCCGACGGAGAGCCGCTTCATCTGCTGCTGAGGAACACCGAGGCCCTGTTGAGACTGCTGCTGCTGCTGCCCCTGGTGCTGCTCTTCCCGGTACTCCGAGGGATGCATGTCATGGTGTCCATAGTCATCGTAAGGCAAGACTTGTCCAGAACCGCCATCAGTAGCACCGTATTCGCCGTAATCGCCGTATTCGTCGGGAGAATAGATCTTGGGCACATCGATTGCGAGCCCCAGACCAGTGTGTGCGGGTCCCATGTGGCCCTCGTCCGAGATGGTACGAAGCGCCGGCACCGTAGGCTTGTCGTGCTCAGAAGGTGGGCTGGGCATTCTGTGGTGTGAATCGTGAGACAAAACTCGGGGAGGCGGCTGAATATCCGGCATATCGAGGCCACTGGCCCTTTCGTCAGAAAACTCGACTGTGCCAATCTCGGGTATGACCGGCTGGATAGGTCGAATCGGCTCCTCGACGTCCCCGGGCAGCGGAAATTGGTGCGTAGCCTGCGGAGAAGTAGGCGTAGTAAACGGGTTGGATTTCGCGTCGGACACTGCTCGTTTCGGCATCGAGTCGGATCGAGAAGGGAGCACTTGCCGCGTTTCCAGCGTAGGGCTCTTGGTCGATCCTGGCTTGTTCCCATGGCGTAGTGACGCATCGCGTGCTGGCTTGTATGATCTGATTGAGCCCCCGTCACTGTTTGCGTACTGCTTGACGGTGCGATAGGGATCCTGATCGGCTGGGAACGTCCGAGCCAATGAATGAACAGAATCCTTCGACTCGTGTACGTTGGGCGGCAGAAGATAGGGTGACGACAAGTTCATGTCCATGGACAGCTGGTTGCTTTTGTGATGCGACTTCTCTCCGATACCGAATAAACTTCGGCGTTTGCCCTTGCCGGAGTCTCCCATTCCAAAATCGAGACCCTTGTGAGGATCTTGTAAATCTTCTTGTCTAAGCTTCTTGACGTTTCTGCGGTGAAGATAGAGAAGTACAAAAGTGGCTACGATAAGCGGGATTCTGGAATTCCGCGTTAGCAATCTTCAACTTCTGGTCCAACCAACTGTTTCACGGGGGAGAACCCGAGCTTCTCCTTCTCCTTCAACGTACACTACACCCAGAATGATGGCAAGATTCGTGATGTTCGTATTGATTCCCTTCTCACAAGTGTTGTAATCTGAACCAGCGTGACAGTTTTTGTTGTCGCGTTTGACCATATTCCAGATTGTGCGTGAAGGGATTTGCGGCACTGCCACATCTCGTCGCATATTGATACGAGGTCCCATTCTGTGTCCATCAAGGATTGTTCCTGGGGCCCGCTCGGGGGCAGAGATCCGCGCCATTTTTCCTATTTGCTTTCCGGTCGAGCGAAGACGATGCCAGGGCAGGAAGACACCGGTCGGAGTTCACGTGAAGAGTATTTATTTTTTATCTGTCGGTAGCCCAAGGAAAAGCTGAGTCCGAAGGTTTGTAAAGGAAGGTCCTTGGTTCTGTTGATCGTGGGGTTGTCAAGCCTCCAGGACGTGCGATAACATCACAAAACGAGAGGTCGCTCGATTGGGTCGTTGGGTCGTGAGGAAATCACAAATCGGCTCGAACAGCATCCAGTACCGGCGAATTCACGCAATGAGTGGAGAGTGATACCAGGTAAACGAAGATAGCGATGGCAAGATGCAGTGGAGGGCGGTTGATGGTAAAAGGAGCGACTCGGCGTACGAGAGTGGCGATCGGAAAGAACGGATGAAGTACTGAATACCGTGAGCGAAAAGGACGCAACAAACTAAAAGAATGACGAGCCGGTCGGCGAGGCGGGAAAACACAATGTCGTCGGACAACAATAGAAAAGCAAACGGGTGACGCCGAGGAGAAGAGGAGAGGAGGAGGAGAAGCGGCTTAGTATCTGGGAACGGGTTGGAGAGACCAAAACGTGCAACAACAACGGCCGGGGCCACTTGGCTGGGGCACTGGACTTGGGCTCTGGGGTGGTCCATGGAGCGCTGAGTCCCCACAACACGTCCCGTGCAGTGGACAGTCTAGTGCTGGGAGTGCTGGGAGTGCTGGAGCCTGGAGGCTGGAGCCTGGGAGCCTGGGAGTGATGGGCCACCCGCTGGAGGGATTGATCCAGGCCAGGCACCAGGCTCCAGCATCTGCAAGAGGCAGCCGAGACACGAGCCGTGATTGGCCCATCGTAGGGCGTACCTTGCAGCGGTATCGCGGGCCCCGGCGAACGAGGCAAGCTGCGGAAGGGCCCTCGCCAGGGTAGGGCAGTTGATTGGCTGGCAGTGGGGCAGCAGCACATGCATGTACAGGGCATCGCACCAGGGGCTGCGCGGCACCAAAGGGGGCTCCAGAGGGGTAAAAAGGGGGGCGGTCTAATTTAACGCCGTACAACCGACATCCAAGGTCTGTCCAACAAGCACGTCGTCTCACGTATATCATCCCATGCTGTCCATCGCACCTTACGGAGTATATTATGCCTCGTGACTTGTGCATGTTGGCACTGGGCAGTCCCAAATGAAAACCCCCCGAGCAATCAAAGTTGCCGACATGGACTACGGACAAGAAAGAACTCCGACCCGGCCCCGCGCGGGATCCGGAAGATGACGTCCAGAGGCTGTTGTAAATCGAAGGTCGGCTTCGGCCAGGACTGAAAGCTGAGGCTCGTATCCGGCCTGAACGTAGCCAAGCGAAGACAGTCTGGCGTCGGCCGTTGCAAAGACCGTTGTGTTAAGGCCGTTCTTCAAGACTATTGTGCAAGACATGCATCCCCAAACCACAGAAGTTAGAAGTTAGAACAGTCATCTCAACCCATTTTGGGCTTCCTGTCTCGCGAACCTGGCTCTGTCAAACGAGAGTGGTATGGGGCCGCTGATGCTGATTTCAGCCACTCAGCCACGACTAGCCAAGGCGGGTCTGTCTGAGATTCGTCCATTTCGGCCCCTGGCGTTCTTCCTTGATGAGTCCGTGCAGGCTGCAGATGTCACACAGTTCACGACTCACATTGATGCATTCTGTAACTTCAACTTCTTGTGTTCTGCAAACATGACGGCTTTTCTTCGGGAGCGAGTCGTGAAAGAATACAAAGAAGGACGGCAGCCATCATTCCGGCAGTAGACCAGGCAGAAGCGACAATGGATGGAGGAATTGTGCTCAGCCTCCAAGTCTTTCCAGAGTACTCCGTATGTACATACCTATGTGGTATGTGCTACGGAGCACCTAGGTCCATGTATGATGTACCTTAGGTACTCTGTGTGTATAAAACCCGCAAATGCATGCAAGGCGACATGTTTATTACGGACGATCAGATATTGTCTGTGTCTGGCACACCGCTTGAGTCAGGAGGGATCGCCCCGGCCTCTTCCTCTATGTAGCATCAAGGGGCGCGAGATGGCAGTCATGTGACTCATGTCCAACGGCCGATGCCGTTGCCCAAGCCGATTGCCACATCTGTTTGTTTGTTTGTTCGTTCGTGCGCCGCCGGCTCGAGGTGAGCTTCACAGCATCGGTCGCGCGAACCCTCATCGGCGTCCACCACCCGTCAACAGGTGTTAAGGCGAGGCGTTAATAAGTGAGACGCTGATGCGTGACCGGCCGCTCCATTAGCGATCCTAGACTTCCGTCCGTCCCGTCTGTGCGCACTGTGTGTAGGCAGGTTTTGCATTCACTTTCGCACACTGTGTTCACGGTGCCCGGGCGCTACAACCTACAACACAACCAACCTAAGACAGAGTATGTAGGTATGTACATATGTACATGAGTACCAAATAATTAAAAATTACATGCAAGATTTCCCTCCCTCACAATCGCACGTACCTGTGTAGGTATCTGCGTCTAGGTAATCCTCCATGGCGTCAAAATGCATGCCTGAAATGTATGCCCAAGACTACGGAGCATGGGCAATGCCTTGCGCCTGCTCAGCCATTCCCATCTCTGCAGGAATCAGGATGAGCAAGCAGAACTTCCACCCGAGATAAGGTAATCAGATATCCGAGATGCCTCAAGAACTTGACATCTCCTATCTCCACTCGTACATTGGATCATGGCGTCATAAAAAGCTTGATGTTGATCTCGCCTGTTGTCCCGATGCGTCGCTGTGGATTGCACGGGCGTTGCGCGCACCTTTTTGGTCCCCAAAGGCTCAAGCACAGTTCGCTGGCTTAGATACCTCGTATAATAACCAGACGACCCTACGCAGGGCACTTGTTGACCTGATACTTGACTAATGAAAAAGAAAAGACATAACCAAAAAAAAACACACAGAGTCACTGATTACAATTTACAAAAGGGATTTCTTCCAGCAAAGATATGCATAGTGGCACTAGAGGCGCTAAAGAATGCACGCGCTATTCTACCTATGTGCCTGCCCTGGAGTTTCAATACGAGGGCGGGTTTGTGGGTTTGGGACGAGGACTCGAGAAGTCGAGGACGAGCTGCTTGTCAATAGTTTTGAAACCAATTTCACATGTTGTCGCCGTGTGCGTTACGCTTGTAGAGCGGGATGACGAACTAGTGATCAATTACATACCTACATATTCTGTAGGTGAGCCATCGTCGTGTTATCGAATTCGCGAATTCGCGAATTCGTCCTTCTTTGGCCGGCTGCCATCACAGACTAGATGGCATCTTGAAATTTCTAATGGTATTCCAGGTATCATTCCATTATGGCTTTCTCCAATTCATGCAAACCACCAGAGGCGCATGAAGAAGACTCTATCTTGCTACTGCGTACTCCGCTCGCCCATCAGACGTCCTGCAAAAGCAAAATCGTATTCCAGGTATCTAACTTTGGTCTTCTGCAATCGATGCAACCCGTAGGCGCATATTTGATTGTGAAACAAGAACTCATCTTGCTACTCCTCTCGCCCACTAGACGTCTTGTAAAATTCCGGCGCCGCCTCCAGCAACCACGCCTTTTCGACTTTCGTCACGTCGCGAATAAAGATCTTGTCCCCCGTCTGCATGACCTCATGAAAGATAACCCAATCCGCCTTTCGATTAAATAGCAGAGAACTAGGATGCGCATGCATCACCGTCCCACCCTCAACATTGCGAAACGTCCCATCAGGTTGCATGCGAGCCGCGTGGGCAAAGTACCCAGCTGTGAGGCACCGCTGAATTCGATCAGCCTTAGTCTTTGCTTCCATCTCGGAACGATGCGATGGAGCCGCGAGAGTCTCATTGACCTCGAGGTTGAACCGCGCGAGATGCCGTTTTAGCTGGGCTCGTATGCGGACTGCTCGGGTCATGGATTTGTAGTTCAAATGATTCTCGTGACAGAATCGGGCTTCCTTTTTTCCGGTTGTGATGAAGGCTGTGTATGCGTTGAGGAGGGTAAGATGGTCGCCTTCTTCGGCGGCGAATTTGCGTCGACACGTTTCCATGGCCTTTTGCTCTCCGTCGTGGTAGAACCATACGCTGCTGCCGAGGCTGGTCATGGCGGCGATGGTGAGGATCTCGCTGAGGCAGTCAAATGACTGGGCAGACAGAAGGGTCTTAGCCATCATTGGCTCCACGGCCAGCTCAGCCATGCGGAATCCCAGGGGCTTTGTGAGTTTGGCGTAATCATCCAGAGCACCGAGCGAGTAGAGGAGTTCGAGAGCCCTGGACATGAGCTCTGAAGGGGGCGCCGATAAGTAGTCAAAACGAGCGACATTGTCGATGCCAAGTGCTTTGAGTTGGAGGATCATTGGTGCTAGATTCGATCTCTGGATTTCGGGGGGATTGGCATCGGGTAATGCTTCCTTGTAGCTTTGCTCGGTGTAGAGTCGGAAGCATTTTCCTGGCTTTGTCCTGCCAGCGCGGCCGGCTCGTTGCGCCGCAGACGCCTTGGAGATGGTAGTCGCACCGAGCGTCTCGATACCTGTCTTTGGGTTGTATGCGCGCAGCTTGACGAAGCCACAGTCCACCACGTAGACGACTCCATCAATAGTGACGGATGCTTCGGCTATGTTGGTCGAGAAAACCACCTTTCTCCTCCCTTCTGCCGGCTTGTCAAACACATACATTTGTTCCTCGGAGGTCAAGCCAGCATACAGGCGCAGTGGCTGCATACTTGAGTATGGTTCGCCATCTTGGGCGCTTCTCTCTACAACTGCTTGCACCGCCGAGTCAATCTCATCCCGGCCTGTGAGAAAGACGAGAATGTCGCCATCCCCTTCCTTGGTATGAATCTCAAAGACCGTGTCAACTGCTCTTTGCACGTAATCCTCTGCCGGGGACTCCAGATACAGAATGTCGATTGGGTACGTTCTGCCTTCCAGACTAACAATCTTGCCAACGGCCTCCTCGTTCACCTTATCTGCCTTGTCTGACGAGTTTCGCTCCTGTTTTGTGCTCGTGAAGAATTTTAGAAACGCCTCAGCTTGCAGTGTCGCGCTACTGACTATGATTCTCAGATCCGGGCGTCTCACCCGGATCTTCTTCAGCAGACCAAGGAGAACATCTGTGCTGATGGACCGCTCGTGCGCCTCATCAACCATGATGACAGAGTACCGACTCAGTAAAGGGTCCACGAGTGCTTCCCGGATAAGCAGCCCATCAGTGAGAAACTTGATCCGCGTCGCCGAGGAAGTGACATCTTCGAACCGGATAGAGTAGCCCACTTCCTTGCCTACCTCACAGCCCACTTCATCCGCGACGCGGAGCGCAACCGTGGTGGCTGCGACCCGTCTGGGCTTTTTTGGGGTTGAACAGGTCAGTCCTGATCAGGTGTTATGTTCAGGACAGAAAGTAAACTCACCTGTGTCACGCCAATGACCTTGCCGTCCGCGCACCATCCTGCTCGTTCGAGGTACTGGGGTATCTGAGTGGTCTTTCCGGAGCCTGTTTGACCAATGACTATGGTGACGGGATATGTCTCAATGACGTACAGAAGGTTATCGTGATATTTGGCAATGGGTAAGAGGGTGGGAGGTTTGTGTAGTGCCGGGATGAAGCTGGTATCGAGACTAAACTCGGCCATATTTGTGAAAGATGGAGGCCTGGCGGGCCTTCTGCCTCGTCGGTTCTAGAACAGCAACCAGAACATCACAAGTCCCTCAATGCCATCATCATCACGATAGATAGTGGCTCATGGACTTGTTGCTGGGGAATTTAGGAACTCGATATTGTTGGGTGCTCCGTAGTCAAAAGTGAATCCGGGAAAGAATACCCTATAGCTTTTTTCTGAAAATCCGAAAGAGTGAAATTGGTGCACTGCCACAATCGGACAAGGACCCGCAGAGCTGTGGCTGAGCATCGGCTGCTCAGGACTCAGGAGTCACAACGTTCTTGATGACCTGTGGGGAACGTCATCAGCGGCGCCCCAGCATCGCAAGATGAGATGAAATTTGGAGGAGGCTCAGGTGTCGAGTCGAGAGCAAGCCCTCCTCCCTGTTCGTTCGTTTTTTTGCATCAAAGCTGTGACTCCTGATTGTCCAACCTCCACCAACTGCCTCTATCATCAACTGGAAGAGCCGAAAAAGGGGCACCCTTCGCTGCCATGTCGAATGCCGAGGAACTAGTTCGTACCCACACCAGCTTCGGAAGTGAACTTACAATAAGAGACGACCTGGTAGCTAATTAACTTGCGCCCGGCTTCGAAGGACAAACACACCACAGACATGGGCGCCGAATCTCCCACTACTGCCCGACCCCTCGAGATGGACGACGACGATATAAATGACGCCAGCATCACAGCCAGTGACGGCACCGCCGCAAAGACCAGTCAGGCCCCAAGTACTGTTCAGTCCGCTCCTGCAAACACTACCACCTCTGCTGGGACGACAGCAAATACAAATACACCGGGAGCGAATGCCCCTCACAAACCTGCTCGACCCTTGTCAGAGGCTCAGAAGAATGTCATGATTTTGAAGGAGGCCTTTCCCACGGTGGAAGATGCCATCATCAAAGCTGTCTTGAGGGCCAGCGGCGGCCAAATTGAGCCAGCGTTCAATGCGTTGCTCGGTGAGCTTCACACTCCCTAAGACAGAGCATCGACAATTGGACAGACGAGGAAGAAAGTATCGCTCTCTGACACGATGAGTAGAAATGACCGATCCGGATGCCGTCAAGAACGAACCCGAAGTGCAGCCCCCGCCGCAGCCCCCTCGCCCACAAGGTCGAGCGCAGATGTCCCAGGTCGAGGCCGATGAGCTGTATGCTCGCCAACTGGCCGAAAGATACGAGAACTCTGGCGCCTATGAGGCCCGTACCTCGAGCAGAAACCGCAACCCCGGTTCCAGTCACGGCTGGGACGGAGACGACCGCGAACACAGCTTCATAGACGACGATCTCCCCGCCATTCGCGAGAATTTGCGCAAAGGCTTTCTCGACACACAGACAAAAGTAAATGGGTGGATTACCAATATCAGAAAGAAGCTCGAAGAGAGCTTTGACGAGACGGAAGAAGATGCCCAACACCCCGGGCTTCCTCCCCGCCGCCATGGCGAGACAAGCCGAAGAAGCGGCGATTACGAACGATATGATGCGGATCCTCAAGTGCTCAGCGACGACTTCGCCGGTATTAAACTATCATCAGATGGATGCAAGTACACCCCGGGCCAAATCAACATATCAGACATGCAATAGCGCATCCGCTAATCTTGATTGCTTGAATGTAGCTGTCGCCCCCGGGAGACCTATGGTGAATTCGGGTGTCCACAGGCCTCCTCCACGATCCACGTCTCCAAGACAAACACGCGAGCACAGGGTTGGTTTCAAGGAGGAAGTAGAGGAAATCAACATGTACGATGCGTCACCTAAAGTTCCTCCCAAGGATTTGCCATCCAGCTCGGGTAAAGCCAGCAAATGGCAGCCTTTGTCGGCGGTGGATCCCAATCCAATCACCGACAACGATCCTTTCAGCCTGGGGGACAGTGAGGACGAAAAAGAAGTGAGCAAGGAGAGCAAACATAAAGATAAAGATGTCAAGGCAGATGATGCGGATCGTGTGAAGAAGGCTGCGGCGGAGGCTATGGCTGATAGCTTGGTGGAGTCGTCGAAGGGGGGTTCGTCGGCAGGCAAGAAGAACTAGAATGTGAGAAACGGGCCAAATTGCTCAAGGTGTTCTAGCCTTCTAGGTGCCAAAAGTTGGTCGCATTCCAACATCACACTCGATGTGCTTTGCTAACGGTGCTTGTCTGTTTAATGGACAGGGCCGCACGATGTACAAGCTCCTTGAATGAGTTCGTTCTAGCACAGCATCAGAAAGGAGCATGATGCATGTTTCCGAGCTTATGTCATATCACAAAGATGGATCGTAGGGGTCTGTCTGTTCACGTGCTACGGGTTCATCCGCGTGTAGTAGAATACGCCACGGCTTCTGTAAGTATTTGTTTGTACATACATACATACATATGTACATACATACATTGATTTGGGATCGACTTAGTATACTAGGTACCTAAGAAGTCTTTGCGTCCTGGCCGAGTCGGCCTCTGAGCCCTGCATTGGGATCCTATACGACTCCGATACATATATACCTTGAGCAGGAATTGTGATTTGGAGATGAGTACGTTAAGTATGGACCTACCTAAGGTATGCAAGCGTGCCCAACCCTCATTGTATGTTCCAGTACTGTGGACTCGGAGATTCCACCTTGACAAGCTGCCTTCTACTCCGTACGCTGGCGTCAAAAAGTTTCATGCCCATTGTCATAATCCACTTGCAAACAATGGCGTGAAGCTGCAGCTTGGTCTTGACTCTTTGACTCTTGATAACGCACGCTGAGGGCACGTTGTCTGGGCACGGGGCCCGACGCGGAACGATGATTGGTCACGAAGACCAGGAACCGAGGCTGAGAAGGAAAAGGCGTCGTTGAAGTTGAGTGCGGTGTGAAGACGGCTAATTGTGCGATTCTGCACCAATTGCCTGCAATAGCGCATGATGATCGCAATGAGCCGGATGCTCGGACTGCCGGAGATAGAACAAGAATTCGAATTCATCTTTGAACTGGAAGCTCATTGTCTCGATGATATGCTGTTGTTGCCAGTTAGACTGAAGGCTGCTAGGTACATTCGGTACATACAGAGTACATACATCTGTACTTATGTACATACAATCTAGGTACAGTACCTGGCACTAAGTACCTAAGTTCCCCGCTGTCCCGCCGGATGACCACAGGCACCCCGCTTTCGACGGAACAGCGCTGCATCTAGGTACCTACAGGCTCCCACAAGTACCTAAAGTGCAGGCAGCTGTGGAGTCTCGTAGCTCAAAGGCAGGACCAGACGGGAGCCTACACTTACTTGTCTTGTCCCATCTCATCCCATCTCATCTCATCACATCCCATCCACGGAGGCAGCACGCACTCCGAGTCTGCATTCATCCAGTCAGACGAACGTCTCATTACACCAGGCGCCGTGATATCTTGTGCTGCCTAGTGTTGAAATACGACATAGCGTCCTCTGAAGCCACCGACTGTTCTGCATAGATAGGCAGTGGCCAGGCCACAAGGGTTTAACGGCTCTCAACTCATACGCACTCCCATCACGCAGAGAACAGAGTTGCACCTTGAATCGGAGTTGTATTCGGAACCGGAGCGGCACTTGGAACCGGAGCTGCACCAGAACTGGGACAAGCACTGCCCAGACAAGGAAAGCCGGGCTTGCAGGATCTGGACAGCCTTCGGTACGACGTCAGCCCTTGGGTTTCAGAAATACCCGAGACGTGCTTGGGCTTAATTTGACAGCTGATCAGCTTGGACATACATATTGGCCTTGCTGAAACAGTTTGAACGCGGAGACTCGATCCATTCGCACCATAACTGACTTGATTATTATCGGCTTAGAAGAAGGGTATGTACATACGCTCTTTTCTGTCTCATACTGAGTTGTTTGTTTTGTCTCTATGTGCTCTGTCAGTTTGTCTGCACCTGGAATATGGTGCACCCCTAGAAAAGCTCAGATATCACATGCGCTTCGAACGCAGCAGATCTGGACTGACTGATGCCCTCTTCTCCGAGAACCGCGTCACTGAGTAGACGTATTTAATCATCTCTAACGCTGTATTTACTGACTTATCTTATTCTGTCGTGCAGTGAGACGTGTTCAAAACTTGTCTAGCCTGTCCGACACACGACTACTCGTCTTTGATCACTTCGCAACCTTCCGGGTCTGGCGCCGGCACGTTCCTTCAGGACATGTCTTGAACTTAGCTGCTTTTGAACCCTACAACGCAATTCTCTTGCGGCGCGTGCTTATCAGCCCAGCCATCTGGACTTCTGTACAGCGACGCATTTTTTGAATTGCCTGTTTTATACAGCTCGCCTGTTTAGACTCAAACCCTGTACTAATCCCGACTGGTAGCCGCCTCCAACGTCACAGGGCAACATGTGAGTGAACATAACCCTGCCAGGTCTCTCATGTCCAAAGCACGGCCAATTGCGTCTGACGCGTGCTTGCGTTTCGTCGTACAGGAAGTTCGGTAAGCAAATACAGAAGCGGCAGCTCGAGGTTCCAGAGTATGCGGCCAGCTTTGTCAATTATAAAGCTTTAAAAAAGGTGAGCAACCTCATTTAGTCAATCATTGAGTATCCCCTATCCTCCGGGGGGCGGTCTCACGCGCTAATACAACAAATAGCTCATCAAGAAGCTCTCCGCCACTCCAGTATTGGTGGCACAAAATGATATCCACCGCCCCAATGGTCCTTTGGACTCTCAGGCAGCCCTCCAAGCCAACAAGGCAACGTTCTTCTTTCAGCTTGTAAGACTTGCTCAATTATGTGACACAACGTGACACGGACCGGCGAAAATTTCTAACGCGGTATACTCGAACGTAGGAACGGGAGCTGGACAAGGTGAATGCTTTCTACTTACAAAAAGAAGCCGAGCTCAAGATCCGATTAAAAACTCTCTTGGATAAAAAGAAGGTTCTACAGACCAGAGACGGAATTTCAAGACGCTCTTCAAAATTCACAACGCTGGAAGAAGGCTTTCAACAGTTCGCCACCGACCTGAACAAACTTCAACAGTTTGTGGAAATTAACGGCACTGCCTTTTCCAAGATTTTGAAGAAGTGGGACAAAACTTCCAAATCGAAGACCAAGGAGCTTTATCTGTCTCGAGCTGTTGAGGTCCAGCCTTTCTTCAATGCAACCGTTATCAGCGAGCTCTCAGATCAGGCTACGACAAGTCTTCAAGAGCTCGGTGCTTGGTCCGATGGCATCCAGATCAACTTTCAGAACTCAGGACATGTTGTCACCAGCCAACACTTCATGGGAACGGATGAAGGTGATGCCGACACGTTACTTCTTGATACCGTTATTACCGGAAATCTTGAGCAACTACGAGATCTCTTGACGAAGATGCAGTCAGCGACTAGCTCGAGTGAGAGTGAAAGCTCGTTAGCGGATCGAGTAACGCGTACCTTCCTGACTGCCATCCATGACGCTCCTGAGGAGGCGTTGCGGGTATTGCTGGATACCGGACTAGTTGACCTGCAATCGTACGACGACATCAACGAGAGGAATTGCATACATCAAGCGACTATCTACGGAAAACAATATGTTCTAGGATGGGGACTACAAGCGGGTGTTCCTGTTGACAGGACCGACGTTTATGGCCGAGTACCGTTGCATTACGCGAGTTTACACGGCCGTCTCGGCATGCTTGAAGCGCTGCTCAAGGGTAATTATTACTTTCCTGGCTCATTGCATCTGAACTTCATGTTGCTTTCCTCCATGCTCCTCTTTCTGGGCACAATGACTCACAGTAACTATAGAAAACCCTGCAACGATTAATCTAATCGATCATGACAACTTTACGCCACTCATTCACGCCATAATTCACTGTCGTCTGGATTGCATCGAACGTCTACTGGCACGGTCAGCAAGGATCGACCCGGTGTCTGATTCGGACCATGCTCCTCTCAACTTGGCTTGTGAGCACGGTTCCGAGGCTGTTGTCGAGTTGCTTTTGAGACACGGAGCGAAGATTCTCCCCGATGCGGAAGGTCTTTACCCTCAGCATTTAGTGGCACGATCTGGACGGACATCTCAGCTCCTACTGCTCCTGAAGAAATTCGGCGCCGATCTCAATCAAATCGACAAGTTATACGGGTGGACACCTCTCGTCCATGCGGCGAGTGAGGGCAATGTGGACTGCCTACAGGCACTACTGAAAATGGACGTGGACGTCAACATTCTCGACGAGAAGGGTCTCCCAGCGATGTATTACGCTGCGTGGGAAGGTCACCTCGAGTGCATGAAACTTCTTACCCCCTACAATACCCGTATTCGCTCGAGTCCTCTCATCTCCCAACCATTGCTTGAGCCCATTGGTGGCAGCAGTGCCCCGGCCCCCATGTCGTTGGATTCATTGGATCCTGATGCGATCCCGATTCTCGAGTTGCCGCCACCCATCATTCCTCTTCGCCGCTACGGGCACAATTTCCTCGACACCAAGACTGTCGTTCAGATCAGTTTCGATGATACCCCAGAACAGCCGCTCGTGTTCTTCCAGGACGGCAAGTATCCCGCCGCTCGACTCACCATCTCCTCCAAACTCACCGATCTCATCCCGAAGAATATTATCCTTCCTTTTCAAGAAGACACTCGCGTGGTATCTTTCCAGGTGGATAATCTCGACACGTTTTCACTCGACTTTGACGTCTTTCCCACATATGGCGCCAAGGTCATCGCCAAGACTGTGGTTCTTCCAAATGCTTTCAAGTCTCAACAAGCGGGCGTTTCCAAGTGCTGTCTGCCACTGTTCGACCCGCGTCTGAGAGCGATTGGCCAGATCAGCTTCAGCACACAGGTCATCCAACCTTTTAAGGGACAACCACTTGAAATAACAGACTTTGAAACGTACTGGAAGGCAACCAGCCAGTTCAACCAGCCCACCAATGCAGTTGTCACGGGCTCCAGCCTGTCGGGCGATTATGTGCGCATCTTTGTGCAATATACCAGTGATGGAATACCAGTGGTATGGCCGCAGTGGACCATAAAATGTGGCGGGCTTGACATTCCGCTTTGTCGGCTATCATTGCAGCAATTTGAGGCGATAACGTCTCAACATGCTAGCCGCGCGCGTTTCCATGACCTCACCTCTGTCGATAACGTATCGGAACTGTACCAAATCCTGACCTCAGCCGGTGTGACACTCAAGGATGCCTTGGCAATGCTACCACGCGGAGTCAATGTCAATATACAAATTCTATATCCATCACAAGAGGAGGAGGCAGAGTTGGCGCTCGGCCCGGCACTCGACGTCAACGTGTTCGTCGATGCTATCTTAACCGTCGTCTTCGACCATGCTCGCTCGCAACGAGGCCGAACTCAGTCACACGACATGGCTCGCTCGATGGTATTCAGCAGCTATAATCCTCGCCTGTGTACAGCGCTCAATTGGAAACAACCCAACTTTCCGGTGTTCTTGTGCAACGATCTTGGCCGGGAAGCCACCAGTGGGCCCACCAACGCAAAACAGACGAGCGGACGACGCAGCATGTCCATAAAAGAAGTGGTTCGAATCGCACAGGGCAACAACTTCATGGGTCTGATGTGCTATTCTGGGCTATTAGTAAGTGGCAACCGGTCCATTTTTTTATCCCCTTGTTTTCCTTGTAGTCAATGAATCCAAAGTGCGTGGTGGTAGCTAATCGCGGTCACAGGAAATGGTGCCTGCTCTTGTTGACGCCATAAAATCACAGGGTCTGGCCTTGGTAATGGACATGTCGAAAGACTCTGCTGAAGGCATGGAGGATGCTTTCCCGCGATCACCACAGGGTGTGGATGGCGTGTTGAGGAATCACGGCATATTGCGGTTCAATGACTCTATTGACATGTAGTGATGATGACGATGTGACGGGAGATGTAGTATAGGATAATGATGATGAAATTGATGGTGTTCGTGTGGTGGGCTTCCATAAGGCAAGCGAAGGGGTATGAGGCGTGGATGCTGGCATGTACTTTTCAGAGTTGGTGACGCATATGAGGCAGGCATTATTTGGGTACATCTTTTGGATCTCTAGATGGAGAACATATATAGATGGATAAAAAAATATAGAGGAATTGGAGAAGAGACGCAGACAATGTCTTTCGGTGGGATATGAGTAAACGTGACGCGATGTTGTGTACATGAATGGGCGAAGGTGATATACGTATAGCACCTGTAAAAGAGACAATAGGAGGGATATCTAGTGACGCGTGACCAAACGCAGGACACAGTATTACAGTGAGGCAGTGGTGCACGGCTTCCTGAATCATGCGCAAAGAGCATGATTGAGAATATACGTGGATATATCCAATATGCAGCACTTGTAGAAGAGACCATAGGAGCCTTCTAGTGATGAGTGATCAAACGCTAAACGCGATGCTGCATTCGAGATGATGCACGTTCCGCACACCGCAGGCAAAGCTTCATAGGTAGGTTACCTAGGTAGGTATATCATGACCTGATGTATGCTCGCCCCTACCCTTCGCCATTTCTCGACATCAAGCCCCTCGATACTCATACTTCAAAGGCGACAGCTCCCTCTCAGGATCTACGCCTCCCATCACCACCTTCGCCACCAACACAACCCCATACACAATCCCCGGCAGATTCCCCCTCCCAATCCAGGCAAAGCCACCACCAGTTCCCCTCCCCGTCACCAACCCCATCAACGCCAGCACCACAGCCAACCCCCCATTCAAATACGGCAAGTACGTCTCCAACGGACTCCTTTCACAGCCAAAACCTCTCTGCAATCTCCTCGCCTGGTCCTTCATCGTCGAGACCCGCGCCGTAGCCGCAGGCGTTGCCCCATCCTTGATTACCGCCCGCTCGTCAGCATGCCCCCCCGCTGCTGCCGTCCACGCATCGAGAAAGCCTAGACCTGTAATTTCAGGAGGCAGTATATAGAGCAGGTAGGTCGTCGAGAGGAGAGACGTGAGCGACAGGAGCGCAATGACGGCGTCGCGAGGGCGGAAGAGGAGCGGGAGATAGGGTATTGTGGTGACGAGGGGGAGGAGGAGGAGAAGGCGCGTGAAGTGGTGGTTTTGGAGGGCGTTTTGGGCGGAGAGGTCTGATATGAGGGATTCTTGTTCTGGAAGGTATGAGAAGGGACGTTAGTTTAAGCGTGTTTCGCTCGGGTCGCGCGGGGTATGGGGGACGAAGGACGAAGGACGAACCTTGTTCGTCGAGGGTTTCAGGGACGGAGGAGTCGTCGGGGTAGCGGAAGGTGCGGCGGAGTCGGGTGCGCGAGGATGGCGATTGCATGGTTGTGGAATTCGCTGGTGGGATGGATGGGTTGTTGTGGTCTGTGGAAGTGAGGTTGGAGGTGTGTAAGTTTTTCTGCGAGGTTTGAAAGTTGGTCGTTGCGTTGCGTCACGACTTATCACGGGAGCATAGCAGCTCTAACCCTCACATGCGACGATTATGTATGTATGTATGTAGGTATGTACAGGGCACACAGACTCGGCACGGCATGCAATGGTAGGTATGCATGTACATACAAAGGTGCTCTCACGATATGCTACAAATAAAGATCCCTTGACGGTGATTAGGTACCTACATACCTACGGAATACTTATACTCACTACATACCAGGTAGTAAGACAAATATGTACGTTGGAGCTCTCAGCTCACATGCAATGTGCATGATGCATCGTAGGTACTCCACCGTCTTTCAGGGAACTGACGTCATTCTCTTGTTTCTAAACGCCAAGTACATACCTGCAGACAGTTCATGACAAGTTCCAAATGCAGCCACGTTGCCGCGACGCGAGGGTGCGTAATAAAGGCGTAGTTTTGCGCCCGTTGCTCCTTCCATTCTTGTCGCGGCAAACGGCTTACAGACCTCGAATAAGCTTGAATACCTAAACGACGAACGTTCTGTGCGGCCGGGCCCACCCGTTTGTTTCCTTTCAAGTTTCCACACTTTCATGTCCCTTTGGTCCGCCTTTGGCCGTTTCGCCAACGTGTTTGTTGTTATATGGTAAGTTTCGTGTCACAGCGCCTACTTGGACACAACTTACAAGGTCAGAATCAGACGCGGCTTGCACCTTAAGGCTCACGGACGGCCTTGGATTGGCAGCGCAGCCCGCATTACCAAGAGAAACTTGACGATTGTCCAACCGGGCTTTGCTACCCTCCCCCTCCTCGGAACAGGGAGTCTAGGATCATTAAGCCAGCCAAGCATATACAATCTCTCCAACCATCAAGTTTTGTCTATCAGGCGCCCCCGGTACCTTCCTAGCTGGTTAGCTGGTTTGTGCCCACCAACTCAACTCGAAATCACGCGGTTACCGAGGGTAGGTCATCGAGGTGGTAACCTTGGGGGGTAGCGGTTCTGCCACCGGCCAGAGCTGCTAGCCCAATTCTTGGGCCCCCGTCCCCCATTCCCGCGAAGGGAGCCGTCCCGAGCGTCCGGCTACCAGCAATGGCATCTGCGGACAGTGAGGTTGCAGACAGCCCCGATGTGGCATCTTTTGGTCCCAGTACTCCTGCTGGTGGCAGTAGCATCGCCGGCCATGGAGGTGGTGTAGGTGCGGGCGCAGGTATTAAGCGCGGGCTTGGTGATGATGAAGTTGACCCGTACCAGGCATCCGCGACTGCCAATGCGGCCGCCGAGCCTAAGAAAAAGAAGAAGACGGGCACGTCGAGTCGCGGTGTTGCCAACTTAACGCCCGAGCAGCTGGCGAAGAAGAGGGCTAACGGTACGTCTCATTCTTCTTGCTTGCCTGCTCATCGTTTTGCTTGCTTTCAGTCCGGCCATTAGGTACAGATATCTGGTGGTTATATATTATATATGCGTGATACCTACCCTGGCCACCGTTTCCAAATCAAACCAAGAGTCTTTATGCTGGGATCATCTTCTCCCTTTTGACACTGGAGCGACGGGACTAACGAGAGCACGTATTGTGATTTAGATCGAGAGGCTCAACGTGCCATTCGGGAGAGAACCAAGAACCAGATTGATGCTCTAGAACGGCGAATCGAGCAACTGACCAATCTGAAACCCTATGAAGAGCTGCAAGTCGCGATACGCACCAAAGAGGCGGTCGAGAGGGAGAATGCCGATATCAAGAGACGGCTGGCCAGCATCGTGACTATGCTTCAATCTATAGTCGGCAGCACAGGTACGTTTCCGGCTCGTAGAGTTGCCAGAAACCCTTTCCCCCCTAGTCTCTCCGTCATCCTCATGCATCCACAATGAAGGGGCGTGATGCCCTTGCCATGTAAGAGCCGAACCCCGTTCCACATGCTGACAAGGTTCGCGTAGCCGCCGACGAGGTGCCCCAAAATCATCCTTGTATACAGCCTGCAAATGTTGTACAGAACTCAGAGTCCATGTCTACTCCGCCATCTGCAGCACACTCGTCGCATCTACCACTGACTGCTTCACCAGGATGGGGTGACTCCCAAACCACATCACCAGACGGTCCTTCGGACCCAGCTATGCCGCAGCAGCTGCAGAATCAGCGGCGTCAACTACGGCAAGGTCTCCGCATGGGAGGAGAGAAACTGGGCTTGGACTTCCTGCTGCGACCGGGTCAGATGGTAAATAAGGTACGAGCAGCGTCACATGGCGCGCAGGACACGCCGCAGTACCGACATGTGCCGATGAAACATGATGATGGAGTGGCTATCAATAGCAGCAGGGAGCCGTGGACGTATCCGTTGGCGACGCGGCTAAGCGAATGTAGCGGCTATGATGCTCCTCAGCAAGCGAGCAGCCCTCATTATCAGCAGCAAGAAAGCAGTCCTCTCTATCCTCAACGGCAACAAGAACAACAACAACAACAACAACAACAACAACAACAACAACAACAACAACAACAACA